>VYZT01065604.1:6770-33803 GCA_013400735.1 Pomatostomus ruficeps | reverse complement strand
GTTTGCATCCAAGTTCATGGCCCAAAAATTTATACAGTTTCCAAGAATTAAAATTTTAAAAATATTTAAAAAGAAATTTTAAGAAAATCACAATTCTATTTAGTTTTGTATTAATTGTTCTTTTCAAATTGCTGATTTCTTTAAATATCAGATTTTTGTCTTAATTTTTGTTATAATTTCTAGCTTGTACATTAAGCCATAGAAAATTTCAAGTCAATATATACACAATCTGGTTGCTCTTTTTCACTGCATGCATAGTTAATATCTTCTCATGTAATATTCTAATTTTTAAGAATGTTGCTCTAAGCATAACTTTAAACATGGATTCAGTTAATTTCAAGTTATACAAGCTATGCATACAAGAAAATACTGCAAAAGTAGTGTTATTCTTACTGAAAAATTTCCCTCTTGGTAATTTAGAGAAATTATTTGAAGGTAGAGACTGGAAGTTTCCTTTTAATAACTGGCATCAGCTTATAGCAAAGCATAAGAATGAGCATGTTTTTGTGACTTTTTCTTTTTGTAAGTAATTAAAATAGAGTTTGGACCTGCAGGTATCCACTATTAAGGCTGTTGAACATTTCAATCCTATTTAGCAAGTACTGAAGTATTAATATCTGGAAACAGACACTGAAGTTGCATGTAGGCAAGAAAAGGCACAATGATATCACGATTTTTGCCCTTTCCCTTTTCTTTCCAGCTGTATAGGTGTGCATTTACCCAAACACATGTACCCTTCTTTGGAAAGATGACTCTTTTGGCAGAGTCACAACTGTACATCTCCTGGCCCTGGCTCAGTGGCCCAGCAGGGTTTGAAATGAGAGTAGCAGATTATTAGCATGAAACTAATTGAAAAGTTTCAGTGTTAGCAAGACTTTAAGTGATATTAAATTAGCTAGTTGGAAATGCTGCTGTCATAACAATGGTTGCTGCAACTGCTGCTACTACAAACAATTTCTGACTTTAACAAGCAGTGTCACTTTTTCTGAAATTCATATACTGTTATAATAAGATATGAAATTATGTGACTTATTTTGACATATTAATTACTCAATTGCTGGCATAAATCTTGCTGTAGATTGTGGAAAAGAAGTCTCAAACCCAAGGTTTAAGCTTCTGAATTTTCTGACAGCTTAAAAAAATACATCAAATCTCAAGTCTTTTTAAAATTAAGTTTAAATATTTATGTCTTTGAGTTGTTTATTTACTGTAATAGTGAAGACTAGTTAGACAGTATGGAATAAGTGTAATTAATATAAATCTCAGGAATACAAATATGACCTGATCCATATGGACTTCATTCACCTTATTCCATAATTTATAAACAGACATTCCTTTAATACACAGACACTTTCTCCTTTTTTATGCATTTTTTCCTGAAGAGTCACAGCATTGGAATATCTGTGAATAAAAAGGGGTGGCAGTTTCAAATTTCCACAGGGTGTATCATAAAGGTTCATCTACTGACCTGTTTCTCTTTTATTAAGAAAGAATATAATTTAAAGCATATCTGCTGACCTAATGGGTAATATAAAATACAAAGAATGAAGTGATTTTTTCTCATAGACAAATTCCAGGTCATTTCAACTTTCTATACCTCACAGGAAAATCTATAAATTTCACAAAAATATAATTGGGCACTGTCAGTCTCTGAATATCTGTTTCTCATTTTGGCTTCTTCACCTTTTGAATAGTACTAAAATATGGTACAGTTCTGTGTGAGTTTTAGTGAAAGACGCTGTCATATTTCAAATACTCTGGCATTCTACTATTGATTTGTGTTATGTATAATAATATAATATCTGAACTATGAGACGACCATGTTAAATGCATGGTATAATTTGTACAATGCAGTTGTACAATGCATGAAAAAAGAACCCCCATGTGAAACAATGGATCTGTATCACAAACTGCAGAAGATAAAAAGCTGACTGGAGCACTTGCATAGCAATTCAAATGCCAGCTGGAAGTCTAAAATCATGTCTCTATTCTAAGTGCCAGTAGATCCTGATGGTAACTACAGCATCGTAGTTAACTATTAAATCAATGAAAGCCATATTTATCCCTCCCAACCTGTTTCTCCAGACTCAGTCTCCAGACTCTGGCCTCAATCTTGCCTTAACTGAGCTTCAGGGAAACTGTTCACCTTAGAGAACCTATCTTACATAACTTCTGCTTGAAAACCACTGCCCGAAACCAAACACAACATGCAGTGATAGAAACCTCATGCAGTGCTTTTCACCAGAAAAGGCTGCAGTGACATCTGCTACTGCAGCTTCTGTTTTGGCGTTTCTTTGTTAGTTCCTGATAGTGAAACTCTTAGCTTAGACACATCATATGGTATGAATCAATACTGTGCCTGGAATCAGATGGTCAGGATAAGCACAGAAGTACAAATACAAGGTTGAATTTTTATCAGTTTCCCTAATATTTGTTTAAAACTCTTAGTTTCCACAAATATTCATTCAAAAATAACCATGAGCTGGAACAGTAGCAGAGATACAGATGAGGGTAATGTAGAGCTACAGTGATTGGTTTCAAGATGTAAATGTGTATTTGCAGATTTTTTGAGAGAAGAATTCAGTTTCAGTTTAATTGTAAGAAAAAATTAAATAATATTTATATAACATATACCTAGCATACACCTGATTTCTCTGCAGAAACATCATGAGGAAGAGATGATGTAGAGTGTTTTTACTCAAACTTCCCTCTTCTTGAGGACCTTGAGGAATACAGTATTCCCACAGTTAGGAACATGGAAAAAGACAAAAAACTTTTCATATGGGTTTAACTAATCTGAAAGAGTCAAGGTCTCATCTCCTTTCAAAACCAGCATAAAGCATCTCAAGAGTGTGTGTGAGAGGAGAAATCTGTCAGTACTGTACTTCTAAATCAGAGGATTCTGATAAGAAGTTCTACTTTTATTAGTTATAATTTGACCTTAAACTTTTCCAGGATCACAGCAACTGTACACAAACTGCAAAGTTCTAGCTAAATGCTGCAATGTAGCCTTTGATATCTTTCTGTGTCATGATTAATTTAATCTATTAATTAATTAAGCATTTCCATATTTATAATTGAGCGGTTATGCATGGATAATTATCACATTGCTACTTAAGTACCATAAACTCCCTCATTGAAGACTTTTTGTCCTTTTTTTCCCTTTTCAAATGCACTGTGTATATATGTAGAATTATTCATCAGATAAAAATAGTAAGATAAATATTTATGTCCTAATGTTCCTTAATTTAAATGACATTTTCTTTTATATGTTTAAATTTGCATTTACTGAATGATGTTGAGTAGCCATTATTTCCTGACAAACAACACAGTAGTAGTTATGGTTGATGACCAAATCCAACTTAGTCCTAAATTGCTTTAAATTTTACAGAAAAGTCTGCAACCTTAGAAGTTAGTTAACATAACCAAATTTATAAAATGCATGATGTATCAGAATTTCTATCACAGAATTGCCTTTATCTATCTTGCATTTCCTAGGCTGCATTTCTCTTTTCTAGACTGAGATTCACATTTAGTGACTTGGCTGCATCAATGTATATTCACGCTATTGCCAGGCAATTTTTCCCAACATCAATCTGCCTTCTGTGTTTGCTGCTACCCACAGTTGCATCCAGCTGTTTATATGGTGAACTGGGGAATTGATCCAGCTGTAAAAGAGCTCAAACATTTTTTTCTGAGATAATTTAGAATAAATTAGTTCATCAATCCAATCCATTCTGTGGCTGTGTAAACACTGGTGTCAGCACTGAGCAGGGGCTCCTGGAGCAGGAAAAGCCTGGGGAATGAGGATGGGCTGGTGAAGCTTAGAGCACAGTTGCTGCTGAAAGATCATAGACACAATGTCCAGCACTGGCATTCAACTGCAGAATATCTGGGATATAAGTACCTCCTTCTGATGAAGGCCAGTTTTTATAATTATGCTGTGTACAGACATTTTTGCAAGGATCCATTACATTAGCTTTATTTACTGAAAGCTTAAGACTTACCTTTTCTCCCAAATGAGAAACTGGTAGCTGCAAATCTCACAGGCCCAAGAGGTACCTGCTTTTCTTACATTTATTTATGAACCACTTTGTGCCCTGATCTTGCCTCTGGATCTGCTAGCTTGGGTTTCTGTGCCTGTCACTTAAATCAGTAGTTTCACAAAGGCCCAAAGGGCCATGACAGTAAATGAAGATGAGAAGAGCTTTAAGCAAGACAGAGTTAGAGAAGCAAAATACTGTCATAGCTTCAACATCTTCTTTATTTTAAAACACTGAAAGTACTTTCCAACACTTACTTCTCTTTAGAATATATTCTGTTGAAAGTAAAGATGATAATTTTAATGGCTGGTCTTCCTATTATATCCTCTGAATAGGAACTTTGAACACTAGACTTGTGTTTCTGGAATAAACTTTTAGGAAATCCCTTTATTTGTTCCTTTCTAGTTTTGAAAGAAGTGTAAATGCAGTCCTGTGGATTCCTCTTTTGCTGAGAAATAGCTAGCTTGTAGCCTTTACTGCTCATTGTCCATATTGCCCATCAACAGTTCAATTTCATTATGCTGTTTTTAAGCAAAACTGAACACCAGCTTGTCACAGTAATGCCTGCTGTAAGCAGTAAGGGAACTGGGCTCAGCACTTCAGTGTCTTCCTAACGCAGTATCAAAGCAATAGCTCTAGAAAGCTGAATTAGAGCTGGTAGTTGAAGCAGAACACATTTCCCATTCTCTCTACGTTATTCCTGTAAATGATATCTTTTACAGGCACTGCTCTCTGGAAGAAAAAAAGTATACTGTTCATGTGTCTGGGTTATGTATTTGTAAAACTACTCAGGTAGGAAGAGGAGTTGAATATTTCAGTATCTGTCTAGTTCTACTCCATGGATACGAGGGAAAAAACTACTGAATGAAAGGTGCTACATTTCTTTCATATGTACTAGTGCAGATTTCTGAGATAACCTTCTAACAAGGAGTGAAGGTGCAGCAGCTGTGTTTGAAAACATTTGCACATCTGGCAATGGTGCACCGAAATTCCTTGTTTGTTAACTGAAACCCTTTGCACTGCAGTTTTTTAAAGAATCAGAGTGCACGTCTTTGCTGAAAAATACTTTCCCTGCAGATATGCAGAGTGCAGTCTGAATAAATCAGCTAAAAGGACACAGGAATATACTATATATTAATTGATATTTCAATAGCTACCTCTAAAATTGCAGAGTAAGTTTTTCTGCACTAAGTAGCGATAACAATAAGTACATCATGCTATCTTCCAAGAGCTGAACCAGAAGAGCTAAGAGTAGAAAAGTTTTAACTTATTTGCAAAATTCAGCCATATAGAGTCAGGAGATATGACTTTTCTAATGCATTTAATATTAGATCCATATCTTGTGGCTCTAGAAGAAAAATTGTGGGAGAACCCAAGGTCCTCGTTGATGTTAAGCAGAGTGTTAGATCAAACATTTATATATAGGGTAATTCTTAAGGATAAAATTTTGTATTGACACAAACATTGTAGACCTCTTTATGGTAGATAGCACCACAATTTTATCAAACATTTTCTCACTGTACAGAGAAATGAGGTCTAACAAGGAGAGAATGTTAATAATCTAGCTGATTATTATCTTATGTCTAGATCTTAATATACCCTAATGTTGGTAGAACTTCTAATATGCACTCAAAATATTGGCTGTTGTGTAGACAACTTGAGGACCAGTAACTTGTTAACCTGAGCCTTTGGAATTTTCTAATCATGGAGCTCTTTAAATTGCTCTTTGTTGGCCAGCGAAATAAGATTGGGAGGATTGAGGTGTTTATGCCTTTTGAGCTCTGCTGGCTCTGTGGCCATATCACAGGGACTGGTGCATTTACTCAGTACAGCAGGTTGCAGTGCAGAGGTCCCCAAGCTAACAAAAGAGATTTTAAAGTCCAGAGTTGGAAGATGTATAAATGCATAGATGACTGTGATTGCTCAGACCTAATAAGCCCTGCTAAAAGGCAGATCTGTTTAGCTGAGACATAGCATTGTGCTGATCCTGCTGCTGTTTTGGAAAATATGTATGTTCAACACCCCAGTTCACTGTGCAGCTGTACCAAGTTGCTCAAAGGTCTCTAATGCAATGCTCCACCAGGCCCTGAACACTTGCTTGTAACTGGAATACTCTAAGAAATGTATGAGATGAAGCTTGTTTGCAGAAAGGATCATATTCCTACCAAGAGATCTTATCATGTTCTGTGTAAAAATGGGAGTAATGACCTCAGAAAATGAGAGTAAAAGTCTGCCTGAGAAATAACAGATGTATTTTATGGTATTCATTCAATGAAGATTCAGGCAGCTACTTATAGGAATGGCTATGGTTACCTGCAGATTCAATTCTGTGAAAAGTTCTTTGAGTAGTTCCTAAACAGCAGACTTTGATTTTAATTAATTAATTAATTAATTACCAGCAGTATAGTAAAAAGACCTCCATGTCTGAAAAAGACTGTTCCCCTTTAATACAAATATACAAGACTAAACAAGATTAAAAAACAATATCTATCATTCTCTTATGTTTATTTTTTACACTATATAGGCAGTCCCCATTTGTGACTTGGGAGCTGTTGCCCTTGACCTATATGTCTGTGTCCTAAATGGGTGTCAATGACAGTCTGATGATTAGCAGTTAACATTTTACAGGCATTAGCATAGGGAATTCATTATACCACTATTCAAAGACTACACTGACACAAAATGAAGTTTATTATTATTATTATCATCATCATCATTACTATCATTGTTATTATCATTGTGATTATTATTGCTCCAAGGTTTGACAACTGAGCTTCTACATCTGGTATGTTTTCTTTTTGATTGCTTAGAGGACCTTTCTTCTGCTACTCTTCGTATTTCAAAACAATAAGTAATTCAGTATCTGTGTTTGAACTACTACTCATCCCCTTCAACTTGTGATAAATGGTTTATAGAGATTGTCACGGCTTAGATTCAGTTTTGAGATCTGTCTGATAACCAATACATGTCCGTGTTCAAAAATCAATAGGGCTGGGACTTAAATGCTCTGGGACAGTACATGTTTATTTTTGTGGTGAATGGTTGTATGATTACATCAAGTTTCATGACCTTCACCCCCACCCCCACTCCATTTTTTTTTCCATTCCATGGGGATAATTGAAAAAACAAGGAGTAAGGGAAAGGAAATTCTTTTTGGCAATAAAATTAATACATGGTTTGTGTGTCTCAAGGAAACTAAAAAATGACTCCAAAGAAATTAATTTCTCTCTTGGAATATGACAGAATTGTGGAATATTTCATTATCCTACCACCTAGTTTAAGCATAAGTTAAAACAACTTCAAAAATTTGTAAGAGAGTAAAAAGTAAAAGAATTGACTGTTTTCCATAAGCTTTGGTCTGAAAACCTAATACTGGAGCATGGTTTTTACCTTTCTAAGCGCTCCTCTATTCTCCTTTTCCAGCACCTCACTTAACCAAATTAAACAGCATAGGGACATAACATTTGAATTTTTACATATGCATACATTAGAGAGTAAAAGTAAGTAAATAAATAAATAATTAAAACTTCAAACATATCCCTTAACATAGATTTCTTTAGAGTTTACTGAATCAAAGTGCTGATAGTACCACACTAAAGTGCATGTCAGCTCTGTGCAATACATTTATATAGTAAAGATGAGGTTTGTATGTATGTATAATTATATATCTAGTCCATCTGGGTATCTATACTTCATCCTTCTTTGAAATTGTGAAAGGTCACAAAGAGACAAGATTGGACATAGGAGCTATAATTCTGAGAAACTGGTTACAATAACTAAAATCCAATAACTTGATTTAGATACATAAATGTCAAATCAAATAGTAAAATAGTCTTTCTTTTCATTCTACCCTCCTTTCCTGTGGTTTTTATTAACATTTTTGGCCTTGAATAATTATTAGGTGTGTTGTCTTTGTCTAGACTACAGTTTTTAAAACCACTCCAAAATAATGATGATGCCAAATTTGCTATATTCATTTAGGCATTTTATCAACCCAAGATCACCTTCCAAGCTCGGCCATATCAATAGCCACCCTATACTTAATCTAAACTTAATCTGACCTCTGAGCAGATTTACAGTGGAGTATTGCTAGTAATTCAGCAGAATTAATCTTGTCCTAATATTTTCCCATGCTTGTCATTAAATACTTCATATTCTTTATTATTTGAAAGGTCAGATTTCAGCATTTCTGGAGTTTGGTTCGTGGTTTGTTTGGGTTTTTTTAATTCAACTTTGGAATTCTTTTTCCATGTCCTTTTTCCATTGTTAGGCTATTTATAAGAAACATTTAATTATTACAGTTATATACTGGGGTTTTTAAAATATTTTTAATGGGCGAGTGTTTAGCATCTTAGGGAACAGAGAATGTTTCTTCAATGGCATGGTACAGTTTTCCTTCATCTCCAGAATCTCCACTGCTCATTTACACGACCTGCCTGGTAACTTTTTCAACTTACCTGAAGGGCACTTCTGCTGAGTGGAGGCATTCCAAGGTAAAATCAATCTTCCTAATGGCGGAGAGAAATGTGCCACTTAGTTGATATTACAGGTTATTTAGTATAAACACATATGTGTTCCCATTAAGGGCTATCCACATTCAGCTAAAATGAGTCACTTGTGTAAGAAGTTTTGTTTATAAATCTGAGACTAATTTCCCTAGTCTATTCTGTATGTGCCATGAGGTATAAAATTGTACGAATGACAGTGTGCAGCTTCACAATACATTTCTCTGAGAGCAAAATGTAAAGTCATTATGCAGTATTTTTCTCAGCAGAATTATAAATAAATAGAACATGGAAAATAAAATAAGTATGAGGTGAAAACTTTCACTACTTATCTCATAGTTAAAAATGCAAATACTTCTTCTGTAACAACAAATGACTCTCATGGTGGTTATATCAATATAAAGTTAATGTACATTATATTAATTATGTGCACAGATATTTAACCTGTTGGTTGAAAGGATCCATTCCTCCTGGCTTTTATAGCTGACTATATGTTCCACATGCACAAGACTGTACCATGGCTGCCCTTGTCTGAAAGAACATTCTTGCACAGCACAGTGGGATGGAGTCAGTCAGGTTTTCAACTTTGTTGGAGGTGCCCTCTTTCAAGCTAGAGTCCCTTTCATCTGTAAGAGTCAGACAGGAGAGTTTTGCATTTCAGAAAATGTTTGGTCTATATTTTTGGTTGTCTTTTATGTGCTAAAATTTGTGGAATCTTCAGCCTTCCTGAACCTGCCTGAACATCTTATGGTGCTCAGTGTTCACCCAGCTACAACTGTGCCAGCACTACATGATGAGAAGGAGAAGGTTGGAGAAGGAAGGAGAATGGGGATGATGGGATGATGACACAGGCATGAAATCTGGGCTCCCCCCATCTGCTCACCTGCAGATCCTGTGATGTCCTTTGTGACCTTGCTGCAGCAGCCGTGCCCCAGTGTGCCCATCCACGCTGGGTGCAGCACATAGGGAGGGCCCTCAGCAGCAGTACTGGCACACAAATCATTGTGCTCTCTCCTCACCTTGTGAGCTGTCCCCTGACCTATAGGTATGAGGCTGTCCTGGAGGCCACCTCAGGACTCTGCCTGACTGCTTGTAGTAGCAGAACTGTAAGCACAGGATTGCCAGCATTAGCTGTGTTAGCACAGGTCTGGGGCTTTGGCAGCAGTGACTGTACAGTTTAGAAGGAGTTTTCCTTTTCATGAGATCATTTTCTAGTTGTATTTCTGGTTAAGGAGAGGAGATCTCCATTGCATGTGGGCGCTGTTTCTTGTTTAAATTTAACACATATGTGCTGTTCAGGATCTCCCAGCAGGGAGAGGCTAGGCTTGGACTGGTACCAACAGGGACTGCAAAGTAGCTGCCATGGGTCTCAGTGGTATCTGGCATATGAGCTACAGCATTTGTCTATGAGGCTGGCTAGCCAGTGTGGTGTGTTTGACTGGTGTTGTCTGGCAAATCTGAATCTCTCAGTACTTGTGGTTACAAGTGCTGAAGTGCGATGTCAGATCATAAGGTACCAGATGAAAGCACTGCTCAAAAGCCAAACCACTGAGAAAGGGATTGCAAATATTATGGCCTCTGCTGAGGGTATGTATATCATCTTCAGTGGGTCTCATAGAAGAGTTTTGGAGAGCAGAAACTTCTAATTGTTGTGACAGGAGAGGCAATGTAGAAAATGGAAACTTCTGGGCATACACACCTTGTACTGGGGAACTTTTGATGGCATTGAAAGCTGGCCTGTTTGTAGATAAGCCAGGGTCATGTACTAAAAGAAGCTGAAATGTGAAGATGAGCTGTTGTAAACCTCATAGATCTGCTTCTTGGGATAAGTGTGGACAGCCAAGGAAAACTCCTACAACTCTCAGTCCCAGCTGGAATGCACCCATGGAGTCTATGGGCCTGCACAGGCTGGAAGTTCAGGTGGAGCAGCTAAGTCACTTTTGTTACACCAATAGGTAAACTTTCAAACCTAGACTGACTAAACCAGTGAGAAAACTTGGCTTCTATGCACTGATACAAGTACTACAAGAAAAAATTGCAAGAAAATCCAGTGGAAGTCTTCTTTATTTCTGGCACCTCTTTAAATTTGATCATGTCCTACACAGACTCTCTTATATGCTATCAATTCTGAGAGTTCATACTAATCCTGTAATCCACACAGAATGTTATGACAGTATTTGAAAACAATCTTGAAAAGGAGAGTCAAATAAAAACATTACATACCAGAATAAAGTTGTTAATTAGAGATCTCAAGGTTATGAAATCACTGAAAAAAGGAAATGTTTAAATTAGGATTATATTTTGTTGTAAACCATATGAAACGATTTTTACTTCTCTTATCACTCTATTTTTTTTTTCCAAAATATGATTACATCACTGAAAAAGAGACCTTTTTTACAGATGAATCAGAGTAATATATTCAAGGCATTTTTCCCCCACATTTGCAGAAAAAATACTATAGGGTCATGCTGTAAAGCCCCTCCTGGTGAGTTTATTTAAAAGGGACTTCAAGTACCTCTTTTACCCAAGGTGGTGAAAAGGAGAACTTGAAAAATGTTCTCAGGTGGTTAGAGAACCAAACTGTAATGGCAAACTTTAAAAGATCAGGAACTTAGCAAAATTTAAAGCAAATATTCAATCAAAAGAAAGCATTTCACAAAGCATTGACTTAGCAAACTCTAACTTATCCAACCTTAAATTTCTCAGATATCAAGAGGAAATGAGGAGAGGAAAAGGAAGGAAAGAGAGAAAATGAGAGATATAGCTACCGCCCTTGGATCAGCACTGTCTCACCTACCATAAAATCCAAGGAAATTAGGAATAAACCACGTGCATCTTTGTGCAATGGTTTTTATCTTCTCCAGCCTCCTGTGGCCACCGCTTCCCCACAGGGGGGGCTTCTGATCATCTGGGTACTCTGAGGCTACGCTGAGACTCCTGAGGTTGGCTGTGGGGATTGCTTCAGGTTTGCCAGTGACTGAGAGCTGCTCTAGAGGCTCCAAAGGGGACGGGGTGTGGGGCAGAGCACCATCCCACACACACACTCTTTGGTTGTTTTGAGCCAGTAATCATTTTTTCCAGTCTCTCACACATGCAATTAAAGACTGCCATAAAACATTTGTTGAAAAGGCAACTTCAATTATGACATTTCTTAGCTTTCTATTATTAAATTAAAAGTTCTTAATGTACTTATAAAGTAGCTTTTTCTGTGCACTTATTTCCCACTTTAGCTTTCTTTTTGTTTGGTTTACTTTATTATGCAGTCAAAATGAATTTAGTTTGTCTAATTAGAATACATGCAAGCCTATATCATCTTTAGAAATGGAGAATTTTCAGTTTAAATGTGTAATAATTAAGAGCAAATGGGAATGAGTATTTTAAAATGTTGGTGTGCAGTTGTTTGGTTATAGAGAATAAAAAAACAAAGCTGGAAAGGTACCAATAAAAACAGACTTACTGAGAATTTTACTTTTATCCTGAAGATCAAAGGACCCACGATTTTCTTCAGCAAGAATTCAGATTGAAAGTGATGAAATTGTAACGCACATTGCAAATGATAAGCAAAGTAATTGTTTAGCAGTTTGTGGGAAGGTGAAGAGCTTTTGTGTGAGAGCTCTCACAAAGGAAGACATAACATGAAGCCCAACCACAGGTTTAGAGTCTGTCAGAGGTTATATCTTGGAATGTGGAAGGGTAACAGCCACTAAATATATTCTTCAACTGAAACCATACTCATATCAAAAATAAGGATGCACTGTTGCATAACTGGCACAACTGGGGACATCTAATCTTACTAATGTCTCTGTAATTAATACAGACTAAAAAAATAAAGGAATAAAGAGCACAGTTTGTATAATGAGTTAGACTGTTCAACCCTGGCTCTTGGCAAGCACTTACCCAAATATTTCCACTGTGTACTCTCTCAGAAATAATTAATGTGTAATAGTATGGCTTCTTTTTTAACAACAGAGTTTGACCATTTCTAATATTTATTACAGAACTTAGTCAAGAATGCCCCCACAGACAAGAGAAGGTCACAGTTTTTGCATTTGCTCCCAGTTTGTTCTGCATGAAACTGGAATGAGAAAATGTGATGCAAGGGCCAATATGCCTCTACCCCCCACAATATTATAGCATTGATGGTTATAATAAAAAGACTTAAATCCATCCTAAAATGTACAGAGGTTTGAGACAGGAAATATTTCTAAAAACAAGCCTTCTACACCTGTGATGAAAAAGGAGGTTTAAAGTAAATCCAGGGCTCTACATCAGCAAATGTAAATGCTGTACTTTTATTGACTCAGAGAACTGCTCCTACTTATACCAAAAGTTAATTTGTCTTCAAAGTACTGTTCAAAGGTTTGATCTCCCACTGTTGAATGAAAAAATTGAGTTTAAGGATTAAATTTATTTTCCCTGTACACTAATTTTTGTGTAGTTCAGTAATTCTGAAGGATTTGGGGTTTGCTCATAACAGCATGAGCTTCTTTACATTACAGAACTTAATATTATATCCCTAAAACTTCAGAGACTAGTTGAATGACTGAATCTTAATAGTGGCTACTGTTCTCACAGTAAGAATACACATTTTATTCATAAACTGCTCTCAACAGATAGTAATTTTGTTTATGGTTTGCTTTAAATGAGCTGTTTAAAATTCTGCAATTAATTCAGTAAACACGGTAAAAATGACAGATGGTTATGATAAAGGAACTTAATGCCTCATGGAAGCAAGTCCAACCACAATCACTAACAGATGTTTTCTGCAAAACCAGATTGTATGTGTGTGTGTATGTGTGCATATACATATTACACACATATATATGTACACAGTAGAAATATGGATTTATATATATGTATTTATGTGCATGTCTATCTGTATCCATAAATGCTACTTGAACACTTTCCCCACACTGTTGCACTTGCACTGTTACACTTCCACTTTTCTTAGTATAGTAATGACTACATTTATTTCTGTAGTCATACAAAAGAATGTTATCAAGGACAATTCCTTAAATTTTCATTAATTTAGAAATCATTTACAGATAGCACTTTTGTTGACTTGTTCATAAGTTAGAAACACATGTTTCTCATTTTCAGGACAAAAAATCAAAGCAATACTTTCAAAAATTGTTTTAATATTATATAAAATTGGTTTCTGAAATGCAGTTACTGGAGGACACCAGTGGAACTGATTTGGTGTTTCAGTGTAGCCAGAATAATTGTTACCTTACAGACACAAGGTAACACTAACATAGAGTGAGTGAGGTGGCAGTATCACGGGCAATCGTTTTTCAGCATTATCAGTTGAAAATCAAAGCACATACTTCATACCATACATAAATACACATTTTAAAATCTAATAATCATAATCTCATAGAGCAAACTTGACAGGTAAAACACAGTTAAAGAGGGATTTGGCATGTCATGACAATTTCTTACTATATTAGGCTGCAATCTCCAATGTTAGCAATCTTGCATTCAGACTAATCTCAAAAACCCCTTCCCTTGAAGGGGGATGTCATGAGAGAAGCAGTCCTTAGTACATGTTTGGGACCATCTAAGTGTGTCATGGACAAGCAACAGAGGTATTCAGGGATCTCTGATTTCATTGCTAGACTTTGTCAGTCTCCAAGAAGCTGAGAACAGGATCTGGGTAACACGCTCTAGACAATACCCAGATCCATATCTGTTTAATAGCAGCACACATGCCGGGCCTTCTGCTCACACGCTGTTGGGAGGAAAGGGTTAAAACTGGAAGATTTGGCAAAGAGGAGGCAATATAGTTTCACTCAGAGTGACCTTGTCTCTGGGAATGCTAAAAATATTGGTATGAGAAAACTCCGATTATTATGCCTAGTGTTGTTCAACCTCTGCGTGTTTTGAGAAGTAGAATCCTTGTGTAGAGATACCACACTCTCACAGACATGCTTGAGCCTCCTACTGGGAGAGAGAGAGGACATAAATGCACAGTCTTGTGATAAACTGTGTGCAGTGAAGCCTTTTGTTGAACTAGGGCAGGCAGCGGCCCCTCCTACCCTGCTGTGATCTAGGATGAACCGAGCCTAACAGAGCCTGTTTCCTCACAGGGATGAGCTGACCCGAATGGAGCCTGTGTTCTCATGTGTCTCTTTTTGCTAGGATAGACTGAGCCTAATGGAGCCCGTGTCCCCACATGTCTCTGTCCACTGGGATGAGCTGATCTTAACCGAGGCTGTGTCACCATGTGTCTCTGCTGCTCATTGTCAGCAAGGTAATGAAATAAATCTGCTCTTTGCATTTCAGCTGTGGCTTCGTGGAAGTGGCCCTGGCTACCTGTATGTGCCAATGCGCACACACACACCTGCCCCCCACTTCCCTTTGCAGAAGGGAGTTGGATCAAAGTCACAGTATGCTGCAAGAAGGTTCCTGGCTTGGATCAGAATTCCAGAGGTATGTAGTGACTGGCTGTACTTTGCAGACACTAGGTGCTCTGAACTGATATGATTTTCTCTGTGACTCTAGACTCTTCCAGCACACCCAGGGTTCACTACTGCCTATGAAGATCTTTTCATCTACATACATTGACAGTGATCTATTTGTGATGTTGGAGAGAAGGAAACAGAAATGAATGATTTCATTTAAATTCTGACACTTCCAAGTCTGAAAAACTTACTTGAGCTACAAATAGGATACAAGCTCCTAGCTATCAGAGAAAAATACAATCAGGTGGGACGTACTTAATCAAAAATTCCTTTGAGGATCACAGCAACAATTAAGTAAAGAACTCTTTAAAAGTAATTGTCAAATACATGACTTAAAAAAAATACACATGTGAGTAAGGGTCTTCAGGTATTGTAAATTACACCCATTTATTCAATTTATTCATGTATCACAGGAAAGTGTTCAGGGTTTACTTCAGACAGTAAAAATTATATTTTAGTATTTTTATATTTTTACAGTGCGTTCTTTATATGGTTTCCCTGTTTTTAGATTTTGTGACTTGGACTTTGTCATTCCTGTGATGCACAGAGAAATCAAACCCTCAAGGAACTGAGGAGGGTTAAGTATCTGTCAAGTTATTTAGTGTCTTAAGATAAGAAGCTCACTATTACAGAAATGCAGTGTATAAGAGAACAGCAAGGTATTATGAAGTCAATACTTTATTGAGGATCTACACATGCAATAACCTCATCTGCAGTAAACTCACAGGAACTGTTGTCCAACTTTAAAGAGAAATTTAACGGCAATGCTCAAAAAATTGTAAAATCACAGAATTATTGCGATAAATCAGTGGAAGAAGTGGGATGCTGAATAGTGAGAGCTCATTGTCTCTGAGCTTGCATAACCAGCTCCTTCTGGCTCTTAGCTTAATCATTAGACCAAACATTATGCTGTTTTGTGATGTGGATCCTATCTGGATTTCTAGCTTAGTTTTTGTCATGCAAAAGACACTGCAAGGCTTGAAGTAATCTCACTGAAATGAATAACTCATATGAAAGTGAATGGAGTCAAGACCTGTCTTGGAAATGCTTACAGGTTTCAGAAGACTACATTAAAATACCACACAAAGGGTCCTCCCAATTGTACTAGAGATTTTACAAGCAGGTAGGCCCTCCAGATGGAATCCATTAGAGTCAAGGAGATTTGAATCAGAGATACACTCATTCTTCTAGAGAGTTTCCACAGTAAACAGACAATACTGACAAGAATAACAGTATCTCACATATGTGAATACCCATGAATAAATTTCACAGACATACACTGATGAGACTGGGTTAGAGCTCAAGAGCTACCTCCAAAAGTGTTTTCAAATGCACAGTTTTATATGTTGTGATCATTGTGAAAACACATTTGGATTCCATAATGTATGTTATAGAGGCTGAGGCACAATATAAAAAGCAAAAGCAAGCAAAATCACATTATAACATTGTACAAACAAAAGTAGAACTAACACCAAAAAATAAGAAGCACCGTCAATTAAAAAAGTTACATTTGACATTGTTAAACTAGTAACTGCAAGTTGCTTCATGGAAATACTTAAACACACTGCTTCTAGTTATAGGAATATGCTGACTTCTTTCTTACTTCAATATTCTCAGAGAAATCACCTGCAGCACATACTGTAAAGATATCTCTTGTCTCTTGTTAAGAATTTCTCTTGTCTCATCCTGTGAGACCTCAGCACTGGAACATCTGACAAGTGCTGAAACTCAGGTAGGTCACATGGTGGGCCTGGAATCCTGCTGTCTTGACCTTCTCCAAGGATCTTTGGACTAAGCTTTCTCATTAGGGAGCAGACCCCTAACTGCAACCCCATGTTTCTCTCCCACTACTACTCCTGCTGCTGCTGCTGCTGCTGCTACTGGTATTGATAATATTACTGCTGCTACCAATATTAATCTGCATTTTCTGGTCACATTCTCGTACATGGTATTTTTCCTGTATCAGGATAGTTATTGTGCTCTGAAATAGCATACTTCATCAAGACAATGATTTTTTTTTTATTTGATTAATAACTATGTGTCCTGGGGTGACGTTATGAAACCACTTTATTCCTTACCTGCCTGCTTAATGCCCACTGCCGCTGTACCTTTCACACAGGCCCGAGGGGTAGTGCCTAAGCTGGGGTCGGTTTAACCGAACCAGCACGTGCAAGGCAGCTCTAAAAGCGGCTCGGCCCAATGGCCAAGGGGGTCCACGGCTCTTGGAGAGGCGGCAGGTGGGCGGCTCTCAACCGAGACTTCATGAGGGGATGGCTCTCTGTCCCGTGCTAGTTTGAAAGAGGTTTTGTTTGTTTTTCCTTTCCCTCCCTCTGGCCTCCCTACCCTCCTTCCCATCCCCTCAGCCCGGGCAGCCTGTGGGGTGGCCCTGGCAGGGAGGCCCCAGCCAGTCCGAGCTGCGAGGAACGCCACGCCCGTGAGTGAGGAGGCGGAGTCACCAAGATCCACCAGCTCCACCCACTGTGCCATCAGCTCCTTGCAGGCCTTTCCCTGTTTTGTTCTCTTTGTTTCTCCCACTTTCATTTTGTGTTAATAGATAGGGGTTTTTTTCCATGTTAATAAATAGTCACCTTTTTTCTCTCCACTTTCATTTGCTGTTGTTAATTTTCTTCATTGGCGGAGGGAAGAGGGGAAACCCTCTTCCCTTGGAGGAGGTGCTCATCCCTGAGCATTTCCTCCTGAACACCTTTGTTTCCCAAACTGAGACACTGTGCCAACTATGTCTTACATAAAAATTTTAATTTCATAAATGGCACCAATCTTCTGCTTATCTATCCTGATATGCTAATAGAATAGCGTGAACATTAATTAAATCTGATATAAAATTTGAATCTGTGTATTTTGGCTTTAGTTCACTTCAGAATCTTTTAATTCTTTATATACATTAAGTTGGAGCTTGCCACAAAGTTTAAAATATAACAATCAGAGCATATTAAATGAAAAAAATATAAGAAATTAGCAAGCATAAAATTTTTTCTTTGGAGGATTTGAAACACCATGCCATGTTTTTCTTCCTTTCTCATTTCTAAGAATGTTATAAGATGTAGGAAATGCCATAATGTTCTTTTCTTACAGGTTTTCAAAGTATCCTTTAGAATTTACCCTCCAGAACAGAAAATCCTCTCTTGAATAAAAGGAATTTTAGAACTCACAGATGGTGGCTTCTCTTTTCCTTTGAATTTTTATCTAAATTTTAAATGAGACTCTCAATTATAAAGCTCAAGTTTGGGGTTTTTAGTTAAATAACTTTTAATAGAATTATTTTGGCTGAGGTAAAATCATTTAAGAAGACTGAAAATACCTTCTGTTCCAAGAGTTTTGATATAAAAGTTGAATCATTATCTATATAGCCCAGAAGGCTCAAATTAATTTTGCATTATCAATGACAAATTGAGCAAACAGATGAGAGTTTTTATTAAGAAATCCACATAATATATAAGCATAATCACATACCTATTCTCATACATATATATATTTGTGTATACATTAAGTAGGGATGTGTAATTATATGCATATCTATGCTTATAACTGAGGTTTCTTCATATTTTTTTGCTCTTCAAAATATAGTGACCAGACAGATGAGATATCCTTGATTATCAGAAGATTTCTAGGAAAAGAAACTGCAATCTTGGACACTGGTAGCAACATATTAGAGATTAATATGGATTTTAAATTTTAAATGTGAATGCAGCAGGTCTTTACTCGTCAGAAGATGCCATTTCTAGAGCAACCCCTTTATCTTCAGCAGAAAGATGAGGATGACATAATCTCACATGGAGTGATTATAGAGAAAAAAGGAGGTTCATTACAGTTATGGTTTGTACTCCGGTGGCTGCTAATTCCCACCAGTGCTAAAAGGCAATAAATATGTCACAGTGACATAGGCTGACCAAAGCTTGAAATCCTCAAAACAACCACACCATGCACAAAATGCTGCTACAGAAACTCTGTGAGAGACCAAGAAAACACACACACACACACACACAAAAGTCTATGAAATTTAAATACAGTTTCATCAGCCTGGAAAATAGAGGCAATATTATTTTTGCTATTGGAAAGTCCTTTATACTGTGTTCTCTCATTTGGTTCCTAGGCTTTTTCACAGTTTGACTTTTCTTACAGTACATCATCCATCCACAAAATTCAGCACTTACAGTACAATAGCAAGGCTTTTCTACATATTCCTCCAAGTTATTTTTCTTAGCATGTGATCAGACTTTGAAAAACTGTTGTTGTTTTGTAGCTGTTTTTGTCATGCAAACTTCTGCATTTAGAAATAACTGTATGAGCAGCAGGAGATTTTGTTCCCTGGATTGGTCTCTGATTCGATTTAACTCTTGAGGCAGAGATTCTCCCTGGATGTTGTTGCGTGGGCTGAGATTTCTGGAGGAAGAGATTACCAGTTGTGATGATCTGTTCCAGAACTGGTACGTTGTGATGACAAATAAGACTGAGCTTCCTGTCACTGAAACCACTATGGATGGCAAACTGGAGCCAGAATGCCATACTGGTATGAGAAAATGGAAACAGTAATTGAATTCCTCTAGAAATAATTTTGTACTGCAGCCAGGAAATACTACCCCATCAAGCAAAGAGATTAAAAAGGTTATGTAGAAATGTATATAACTAGATAACTAAATATTTTGAAGTCTGCTCTCACTGGCAGTTCAAGAATTCACAATATCAAGAATTAAGCTCTAATAAAAAAACCCCAAAAAAACCCCCCCAAAACCCCCAAAACCAAATGAAGAACAAAAACAACCACCATGACAACAAAAGTAACCAAACAAAACCAAACCCATTCAAATAACAGCAACAAAAACCCCCAAACAGCAAAACCCCAACATACCTCCCTGTCCCCAAATCCAACCAAATAAAACCACTAATATAAGAGTAACGTAAGCATCTTCCTCTTGGTGTTGAAACCCACTTCTCCCAAAACCAAACCCTTAATCTCAAACAGACAGAGAAATATTTCAGTCTAAATAACAAATCTGTTGAAAGACTAGAGGATGCAAGTCAACAACATGCCAGATAAAGCCCAAAGTTTGGCAATGAAGGTCTTCTATTTCGAGAAATTTAAAGTGTACATTTCATACAAATTAAAGCATGGCTTTTAAGAACAGGTGCAAATGATGGTGTATTTACTTGTGTAAAGGATTTTATCTTAAATTCCACTGCACTCCAACTGTCTTGCAAAACAACAATATTTTAAAAAGCCCCACTCCCTGCTGATCTTATTGCTGTGTGTCTATAAGAAACAAAGCTGTTAAGTTTCTCTTAACAACGTTAAATTAAAGTCTTATGCAAAGTATCAGGGAAAACTGTAGTATTCTTTGTCCCTCTTAAAAAAATACCAGGTAAATCTCTTACCTCCTTACCCTCTCTCCACAGCCTCTGATTAGAAGCATACACAGTTTTCTCAAGTTTGAGAAACATTATTTAGAACAAAATCCTCAGTAATTAGTCTCATCCCCAACCCCTATAAATCTGTAAATTTCTCTTTGATAATCTCTAATGTTTTGCAGATAAGGTGTGATTGATAAAAATTTCAACTCCCACCGTTTTTTAGGGGTGTGGGTGGGTGGGGGGTGGGAAGTGGAATCTTAGCACAATGTTTGCTATTAATATAATGTCAACCTGACACTCTACATAGCTAACCACAGCTCTGGCACTGGGCTGTGTGCCCCTCAAAGATGCTGAGTGACTGTATCTTCCATTTACCTTTATGAGGTAGCTTAGATGCAAGCCAGAGCATCTGAAAAGATAAGGCTGAACTCTACAAAAAGTCAAGGAAGACTGGTAGTTTCTGCCTGAGGGTGACCCAAATTTGCCTGAACTGAAATGGCATTCACAATCTTCAGAGGATTAAAAGAGGAACTTGTGGCAGTGAGCTAGGGGAAATCCCCCAGCTGCCACGTTTTAACCGTGTCAATCACAGATTTTGTTCCACCTCTGTTATTTTAATATTCATCACACTGTATTACTATTCAAGAGTTACTAGAAACTTCTACTGTTCTGTTATGTTAATAGGTTAATGCAAATATGTTCCGCCTTTGCCCAGAACTCATTGGAAAACTGTCATCCCCCATCACTCTGTGATTTGATGAGATCCTGGACCCTTCCCCCTCTGACCACCCCTTCCCCTTCCCCATAAAACTCTGAGTAACCACTCAGGGTATCTCTGGTAGCCCATATCCTGAAGAGACAATAAAAGCCTGGGTACTGCTATCAGGGGTCCGTTCTCTCTTCTTTGCTTCTACCTGCTTTATTAACAATGGCTGCTCTGCCCTTCCACTGCGAAGGCAATACCTAAGTATATAGATAGACAAAGAGATACTGCTCCTCTGCGGCAAGACGTCTATCTGACCCAGGGCGCTGGATAAAAGATTGTCCCGCAGAACCCTGGGCAGTTTTGTGGTTCCCAAAAAGCATTAGGAACTGTGCAAAATAAGATCTACTTCCCTATAGAAACTTTGCTGTCTGCCTCTTTCAGCTGTTAAACCTCCATGCGATACTAGATATCTTCTACACAGCTAGTTCAAGTTCGAAAAGGTAACAAGGCTCACCTTCAGTCACAGAAAAACACACTGGCCATGGCAATCACTCTGGAACTCTCAGAGAAGAAAAAAAATCACAGCTGAAAGACAGTTCAAGTTCTGCTTTTAACCACTGTTAACTGTGGAAGAGAATAAGAAGCATTGATGATGTTGACCTCTGGACCCAGCTAGAAAGTTGCTGCTAAAAGGTCTCAGTGAAATCAGCTGTCATTTTTCTCTTTTTAATTTTTTTTCCCTCCTATTTCTGAGAATCCAATACCTGTTGAGCTGTCATGCTGACTTGTTTCCACCTGCTTGCAGCTCAAGGACTTCCTAAATGTAGCTGTAGTAGGCACCTAAGAAAAATTTAGCTCTAATATACAGCAAAAAGTGTATATATATAAATGCTTTATAAAACATAAAAATATAAACCACAGTTTTCTGCATCAAAGCTTTTCCTCAAAAAAAAAAAAATCTTTACATCAGCCTTCAAATGGGAGCTTCATATTAAAAGTGGATTTGGCCCTTTGCATCTACTGTGGTTAGAACACAAACAATGCTTCAAGGTCAAAGCCTGTGTGTCCTAACTGAGCAAAGACTATTTAGAATTTAGACTATAAAGATTGCATCTTCATTTTATTAATGGACTCCTTTGAGAGGTATTTGTATAAACTGTTGTGTGGTTTGGGGTTTTTTCTTTCCTGAGTAGTGACTGGCCAGTCTTCCCTTTTTTAAGAAAATTTTAAATAAAGTAAGAGATTGATAAGGCGGTAAAAAATTTTTACGACTATCATTCTAGCAATTCACTAGTGTGTTCATTTCTAGTATGGTATTTTGGGAGCAGCTGTTGGAAGCAATGGAATTATTCTGGCATAGAACTGAATTGCTGAATGAGACTCTTTGGACTATATATGGCAGAGCAATGTTAAGGTGTTCTATTGAAAAACAGTTGGCAAAATACAGACAATAGTTTTCTTGAAAAACTTGTTTAATGGATATTTAATGTTCCACTCCTTGCTTCCTCTATTAAGATCTATAAAAAGGTTAATTTTAGGTAATCTGTAATTTTTGGTTTTCAGTCGCTGAGACTGAACCCACAAAAATATCTATTTAAATGTAGATCAACTTTTTTCTTTTTTCTCCCCCCCACCACCCTCACAAATGCAGATAATATATATGAAAGTAGGATCTCTATTACACATTCAGTAATAGAATACTAGTTCTTTATGAATTCCTGACTTTTTGTTAAGCCTTGGGATCCTTTTAAAAAAGCTATCCAGATATCATTAAAGTTTGCTACTGAAAAAGAATGCATCTAAATTTTTAGTAAGTTGTTCAAATTATTTACTTTAAAATGTAAATTTTATACTTAGTCTGAACCTCACTAACAGTGCTGTAGTCTTGGATTTGAATGTATGCAAATATTTTTGGGGAATAATTCTTGAATTTGTTATATTTGATGTGCTCTTTTTTAGACCAAACATGTTTTTTTCAGAGGTTATACTTGCTTTTAAGAAAACTCTCTTCCACTTTTCATGACTGGTAGCTTAACATAGATGTAAAAATATGTAAAACACAATACAATTTTCTTTTCACATACAAAATTCCTCTAGGCAAACTAAATGGTTTGTCTGACTCTGTACCAAAAACAATGGAGGGCTGTAGAGCACGTAGTTCACTGCTCCTTTCTTGCATCCATGGATCAGACATACTGCAAAAGTCATGACATATTAAAGCTTTCTAATTGTAGTTTACAATGAGTCACCACTAGCAGTTGTCTTGGGCAAAATGACACTGACTTATGTCATCAAAGATGTACCATCATGTATTATGAACTTATTCAGACGCAATAATTAGCTCACATTAATGCAGTGTGCATTTTTGATTTTGTAGCAAAGGTTATTCAAGGCAGAAAATCTGAAAAGTATGATTCTTTTTATTAGTGGTCCTGGCATGTTGCATTTTATTAAATTATCTCAGTAAAACTAATGCCATCATAAACCTCATGCATACACTATCCTTTGACTGTGGCTTGAAGAACTAGTGGCAGATGCAAGGAATTCTGTAATTCCTCTTAAAAGGAATCCTGTGGCATAACCTCCGAAGAATTATAGTAAAATATCAATAATAGACCAATAGTTACTACTTTTAGATGAAAGAACTTTGATAATTTCCTTAAATGTGGCAAATTTGCTGTGAATGTTCCAGAAAACCAAGTCTCCCTTATTCCAAATTTTCCTGCAAATGAGAATACAAATAACTTGATCAATGGCACTGAGAGTGATGGGCAACTTTCAATAACTATTAGAAACATTATACCAGACCTCCAGAGGCACTACATTTTAACAGGGCTCTCCTTTGAGAAGACCTATACTCACTGAATATTGTTTATTTCAGCTCTTGCTTTTATGCATCCTGAAAAACTGCATATCACCTCTATGCCATGGAAGTAATCCCATGACATATGGCATCCCATCCCATGCTCCTTCCTTTCAATTGCTACTCAACCATTGAGTAAATTTCATTACCGTGAGAACCTTTCTTCTTATAGATATGTTCAATTTTTTTTATATATGTCTTGGCACAATAATTGTCTTCAAAATCAAAACTAAGGAACATGCTATTGTTTGATTCACTGGCTAACAGATGCACTATCCACACCTATATCGTACAATGTACTCCTGCAAATATGCCAAATACTGCTAGATTTCTTGGCCTGTTTCCCATTCAAAGATAAGACACACTTGAGACCCTTAATTTTCTTACAAAGTAAAACATAAAGTTCTTAAGAAGTAAAATACAGACTCGTGAGCATTAGCAGGAGTGTTGAATCTCATTTATATGAGAAATAGAATCTCAAAGAAACTGACTGAACAAAACATGACATTTTAATTTCTTTCTTGAGCTTCAGTGCCTGCCTTTATGATATTCATTTTTTAGTAGGTGCACAAAACTTTAGCTTCAGAAACCTTTTTTTTTTTTTAAATTGCATGTTCTTACATTTGGTTATTTAAAAAGGGACTCAATTTTCAGTCACTTTGGAGGTCTAGAACTCTTGTTTACAAAACCACTTTGGAATATACAGAAAATTTAATTAGTGGACACTAGCTACTCTACTTCAGTACCACCCCAACCTTGTCCGAGTAGCTAGAAGCATGAGAGATCCCTGAGAAGACATGGTTTACATGATTAATCTTCTCTTATTAACAAACAGTAACACCTTAGGAAGGACAATGTGGAGTTGTCATTGACAGTTCTCCAAAACCACGTGTCAATGTTCCATGGAAGCCAAAATAACCAACCAAATGTTGGACAGCATCAGGAAGGCTACTGACAGAAACAGAAGAAGCATCTTCTGCATCTTGAGTACTGAGTGCTGCCCTTTTGCCTGTATTTCATGAAGGTTATAACAGAGTTAATGAATGCATGGAGAAAAATAGATAAAATTGACTAAAGGGATGGACTACACACCCATGAAGAAAATGTTGGGAGTCATCAGTTTGGAGAGTGTGAATGTGATCAAAAGTGTACACAATCATGAAGGCACTATATGAGAAAAATTATCGTTCACAGAATGAATGCTGCTGTAATACCTGGTAGTCAGAGAAACTAGTAGGAATTTGTCTTAAATAATAACAGGCATCTTTGGAAGGTGTGATTTTGGGGGGAAAAACCCAACAAAGTGTGTGAGGACAAAATACGATGCTATTAAAAATTATTGAAATGAAGCAAAACATTCTTTGAATATTTTTAGTGATTGGGAGGAGTGTGAAAACTACAGAGCTTTAAGAATATCTGAGATTCAGAGATAACTGATGACAGAAATGGCACATACATAGTTGATTCTTCTTCAAGACAAAGGAACAAGCTGAATGACATCCTGAAGATTTATTCAGACCTATTATTCTATGATTTCCTAGGTAAAGAATTTAGCTGATACAGACCTTATGAGTACTTCATTTGGGTTCTTTCATTGCAATTGCACACACAGAAATTATTTACTAAATATTGGCCATCAACAACCAGACCAAAACTTTGTCAGACTTACACAGTTTTATAGCAACTGTGTATGTTGTATTAGTATATGAACTTTAGGGTTACCTAAGACTATTTAACTCACTAAAGTATTACGATTAATTTCCATTAATAAGTAACACCTTACTAGTTTAGTGTCTAGTTTAAAATCTAGCCAAATCCAAAGATTCAGCTAAAGTAACCAGGTAGTTGTTTTCTGCTGGTCCAGCAAAGGGAGGTTTGAATTCCTTTTTATTTCTCAAAGAACTAGTGAAACTGACAAGGCCGCAATGTGTATACTCTGGCATAAAAGGTTAGTAGGTATCAATTTTTTTCTATACACCTGAGAAAATAAGATATAGTATTTCCTAACATCAGTAAAAGAAAAAGAAACTAAATATACATGAAATGTAATTATTTGACACGCTTAAATTCTATATGCATGTGAATGCAACACAATAGCTTTTCTTCTGTTTGGGTTTTATTTTTTTTTCTGCATGAGAAAATTCATCCTGTACCTGTGGCAGGCAGACCTCAAGTTGCTTTATGAAAGCCAAAATCATTTGTTGACCATATTTTACTCTTTGCATCTTTAACAGTATATTTCATGGACTTTTTCAAGTATTTCAACAATGTTAAAATGTTATTTGAATTTGCTGTGGAATGGCAGTGCCTGTTTAATCTTTTGTTCAAAAATCCATCTGATTGCTGGCGTATTCAGGAATGTGCGGAGGCAGAACCATTATTCCATGGAATGGCAGTGCAGTTACGACAAATTGTATTCTTGTTCTAAGTATGTGACAACATGAAAAAATATGATATTTCTTTCATATGATGAATACCATTAAATAACATATTTGAATATTGGTTTACTGCTGACATTTGTAATAATAAGCAATCAGCTACACAGTAGAAAAAAAATGCAAACACAGATTTTCTAAATAATACACATTCAATCTATATTTTCTAAGTTGCTCTAATGGATATAAATGCATGTCTATATTGAGTAGTTCCAGGGTTTTCTCAGACACTAGAGTGCATAGGAAGAATTTTGGCAAGTTCAGAAGTAGGTAGATAAGAAACAGATTTTTCACAGCCTTCAGAAGCTTGCTCTAATTTTGCAAGTATGTCCATAGCCCTACTGAAATCACACATGAGACTACTCACACATGTAAAGCTACTTGCAAGTGTAAATATTTGTTCAAAGAGACAGGGATTTGCTCTAGGTAAGTATTCTTCATGTAAACAAGCCTGATAAGAAATGCCTGTGTTAGGAGTCTTCTGTAAATAGCAAAGAGACTTAGAATGTCTACATTGCCAATATCAGTAAACCTTCTTCAGCCTTTTCAGTGCTGAAGGATCTAAAAAAGACAATATTGTGATAATTCCTTTAACATAATAGAGGCCATTGCTTATTTCACCAAATCAGAACTTTGTTGCCACTTTTTTT
>VYZT01065593.1:29484-88007 GCA_013400735.1 Pomatostomus ruficeps | reverse complement strand
CAGCGCGCAGCGCGGCTACCCCCGGCGCTCGGGCGGCGCGGCCCCGGCATCGGCGGCGCTCCGAGCCGGGGGAAGATGCTGCCGGGGTCCATCCAGATCTCCGGGGAGACGCTGTCGGGGGCGGAGATCCGGGACATCTGCGAGAGCCTGCGGGAGAACTCGGTGCGGCTGCTGTCGCTGCGGGGCTGCCAGCTCTCCGAGCGGGACTTCGGGCACGTCTGCCGCGGGGTGGCCGAGTCCCGCTCCCTCGCCCAGCTCAACCTCAACCTGGGCATCGTCTCCAACATAAACCGCGTCAAGCAGCTGGCCGAGGCCCTGAAGACGAACCGCTCCGTCCAGTCCCTCTTGTGAGTACAGCGGGGCAGGGGCTGCCGGGGGGGCCCGATCCCCTTCCGGGCGGGGACGGCTCTTTCGGGGAACTTGCAGCTCGGGGCCAGCTCCTGAATTTGAGTCTTGTCGGAGGGAAAATGCCCTGGACGCTGCAGAGGATAAGCCCCTGCCCGTCACCTGACTGGGAGGGAGCCACCTTTGCCTCAGCCGGCGGGGCACGGCCTTGCCTCTCAGTCCCGGCCCTCCAGCCCCCGGTGGTGGGGCTGCCCCTTCAACGCTGGCATCCCCTGCAGCCCTCGTCCCGGCCGGGAGAGGAGGGCAACCATAGGCGCCAGCTGACCCTTTCGGCAGAGGCGTTCCAGAGCTTTTTGCCCACTTGGGGTTAGTACTTGTCATCCACCTCATTTTGTCTGCTTCTTCCTCCCCATTAGGTTAGTTAGCCCCCAGGAAGAAGGCTCCGTAGTAATTTTCCGTTTTACCTGCACAGCCTCCATGGGAGTCCCCTGACAGATGCAGGCTTGGCCCTCCTCAACCCTGCTCTCTCCATCCACCCCTCGCTGGTGGCTCTGGATCTAGGAGACTGCATGCTGGGTGATGAAGGCATCAACCTTATCTGTGGGCTCCTGCCGCCTGATGGGGCCAAGTCTGGTAAGCACCAGGGGCTATGGGCTGCTCAATGACTGGTGGAGCTTTCACATAGATCAGATGCATGCAGGAGTAAATCCTCAGCGCTGGAGGAGGCAGGCTCTATGGTTTGCCAAGACTGAGGAATTTCTTCCCCCCAACTTAAGAAAAGCAGAAAAACCAAGCAATAGGGGAGTGATTCCCTTGGGCAGGTTTGGGCTTTCTGCTACTGACCTGTCCCGCTGGCACTTTGAAGCTCAGGGACTAACAGGTTGCTTCTGGTTCATGTCAGCAGCATTTGAAACTGGAGGAGAGGACAGCTTGGACTTTGAATTTATTACTTTGCATTTGTGTGTTGATAATGGCTGGAGATAAATATATTTTACACCCCTACCTCAGCACCTGGCTTTATTATCCAGCCTGGAGTTGTCCCTGCTTGCAGGTGCACTCCGTCAGTGTGTAGTTGCATGCTCATAGCCTTAATGCCAAGACTCAGGTCTTTGCAGGGAATGATCTTTGGTGGTGTAAGGCCAGTGACCCAGTCAAGCTGAGAGCTGGCATGTGCTGAGCTAACACCACTCCTTTCTTCTGACTCTCAGAATGCTTTCCACCTTTTCCCAGCACCTCCTCTGGGTGCGCACAATGCTACTGATGCTGTTATCTCTGCTGGCCACCCCTCTCAGGTGCAGGCTGAGCCTGCTGTCCCTGTTTTCCTCTCTCCAGCCTGGCACCTCGTGCCACCTTCTTCGCCCAGTCAGTTGTCTCACAAACCCCTTAGTTTCCCTTGTGTTTGCTATTTAGGGTAAGCAGGACACAAGTTGGGAGAGCAGATAAATGGGATAGTTGCAGCACGGATAAATGAAGGGCCACAGCTGAAGGCAGTGAAATATTTCACTGATCACTGAAATACGTGATGACAGTTGTCAGAGCAAACCAAGCCCTTAAGCCCAACAGAGTACAGGGGACACAACCCTAAGCTGTTCTGGTGAGCTGAACTAGTTCTTCTGTGACTGCCTTGGGGACCCTAAGGCTCTGGTTTGGCTTCTCTCTCCTCTCCAGGCCTCAAAGAGCTCACACTGAGTGCCAATCCAGGCATCACAAGC
The DNA here is from genome assembly GCA_013400735.1 of Pomatostomus ruficeps. Taxonomy (NCBI): domain Eukaryota; kingdom Metazoa; phylum Chordata; class Aves; order Passeriformes; family Timaliidae; genus Pomatostomus; species Pomatostomus ruficeps. The sequence continues at coordinate 85,950 of VYZT01065593.1, read as the reverse complement.
AAAGGCTGGGGACGCCTAGCCATTGCAGTGGCTCACAGCTCACAGCTCCGCGTGCTGAACCTGGACTACAACCCCCTAGGTAAGCTGGGGGCCGGGGATGAGAAGCAGGGGATGCTGCACTCCTGCCTGTCAGGGTTTGCGTGATTTGCACCAGTGGGTGGCCAGGGACAAAGATCTGGAAAGGTGGGGAGTATCAACAGTAGGATGGGGCAGTTTGTTGCATAGGTGCCCGCTGATCCCCAGCAGCAAGTTCACCCTGCCAGGCACCTTCAGCTGTAGGGGAAGCCACCCTTACTGCTCTGCTTGTGTGAGGTGGCCCTGTGCCCTGCGGGGATGTGCAGAAAGGAGGCTGTGCCTTGCCCACTCCACCACCTTTGTCATCACGTTTGACCCTCCATGTCTCCCTTGTTTCTGAAGCTCTGGGCGCTGAAGCTGGCTTGGCAGATGCAGTATGTCCCCGCGCTCCCCCCTTCATCTTCCTGGAGGAGTAGGGAGGAGGAGGAGGAGAGCCTGGCACTCGTTGCCATAGAAACAAACTCTCTATTCTGCTGCAAGGTGGTGAGGAGGAGATTGGGCCATGCCTCTCTGAGCATCAGGATGACACACCCCTCCTCAACCTGTCTGCAAGCAGAGCCTCCCCCAGGCCCTCTGTTTGACCAGGTACCTCCTCTTGGACAGGAAAAGCCCCAGGGTGTTACTTGACAGCAGTCTGGGTTTTGTTCCAAGAGAAGGTGTCACAGTTGTACGGCATCTTGGCACTCGACAGAGAATGTCAGAACACGCAGGAGTCTTGTCTCTTCACCAACATCAATCTTTAATGCTCCTCATTCTGCTGCATTCTCCCCTCAAAGTCTACCCCCGTTCCAGGGAAGCAGTCTGTCAGCTGGTGCAGTCCTCTGTCTGACTCCAGCCTTTCTCCTAGATTGAAGTATTCAGCTCCTATTCTGTGTTTGGGATGCCCTGCAGGGACTGTTGAAGGCCCTTGCCTCCTTGAATAGGAAGAAGATTTGAGAAGATATGGTTCCTTGGGGAATAAAACCAATTTCACTGTGTTCCTTTGTGTTCCCCCTGATAATCAGTGACTGCTCCCATAACCACAAAATGGTGCACGTTTCCTTGTCTCTTTTCTCAGTTGACAGCTTTGTTTCCACCATGAGGTAACAGATTTGGAAAGTTGTCTGATGGCAGAAATACTCAGAGGATGTTCCTATGACAGACACATGAGGGCATGTGGCATTACCTGAGGGAAGGCAGGCTCTGCTCACAGCCCTGGCTTGCTCCCCTCGCAGGTGACCAAGTAGCCGGGATGCTCGCTGTCGCTGTGGCCTCCAGTCGAACCCTGGAAGTGCTGGACTTGGAGGGAACAGGACTTACCAACCAGTCAGCTCAGGTATGGGAGGTAGTTACTCCACAGCATCACTGACATCTCAAGGGTGCAGGTCTGGGATGTCTGCAGAGGCTCTAGGACCCACACCTGCCTCTGGAGTCCACATGCACCCCCTTCCCTCCCTGCACCTCGGGGGTTCTTGCTTTCCCCTGGCTGTTTTCTCAGAAGAAATAAGAGGTTGGATTTTTGGCTGAGAATCAGAACTAAAGCTCTGTGGACGAACACGGGCCAAGGGTCGGTTGCACAGACTCTCAGACCTCCAGCTTCCAGTAGTAAGAGAGAATGAGCCTGGATATGTGACAGCAACAGGGTGTAGAGCAGTCTCTTTAGACAGCAGCCCCTCTTCTTCTTTAGACAGAGCCAGGCAATCCAAGCTCAGCTGTTCCCACAGAAAGATGGGAAGTCCTCAGTGTCTCATAAAGCCTGATGAAGGAAGGTCAAGGCCTACTTCTGTCTAGAAGTAAGGAGAGGGGGACTGGAGTTTGCAGGGAGACAAAGTACTGACACTCTTTCTGCTCAGCCTTTGGGCAGCTTGTCAGCCTGTTTATTTCACTGTCCCCCCAGACCTTGCTGGACATGGTAGAGAATTACCCCACAGCCCTGCGGACACTCATCCTGGCGGAGAACAACATTAGTCCTGAGCTGCAGCAGCAGATCTCTGATCTTCTCTCAGAGGGTGAGGAGGAGGAGGAGACAGAGGCCCACGAAGTCACAGCCAGGGAGAAGAACCCCTGGATCTGCCAGAACAGTAAGAGCTCTGGGGTGTTTCAAATGCTACTGGCCTCTTGCAGTGGGGTTGGGGAATGGGTCTGTCCCTTCCCATGAACTGGAATACATACAACCTCCATGGAATACATACACCTCCAGGTGTGACCTTCATGTAAAATAGCATTGGGCTGAGCCGCTCTTGGAAAGGCAGCCTCCAAGGACAATGCGGCTGTTGCAGAGTGGAAACCGTACCTCTGAGGCATTTTTCCTGATGCTGCAGGAATGAAATCTGAAAGTCTTAAAAACTCAATGGCAGGAATATTAAAGATCTTGGGAGCCCTTGCCAGATATCCTAGCCAAAACTTGTGTTATTCCTCACTGTTTCCAGAACCTCCCTGCAATCCGCACAGCATCAGCTGTTCCTATCTCCATGTCCCAAACTTGTGAAGGGTTAGCCAGGCGCCACAGTCTGTCTGTTGGTTGTAATGGAAAAAAGGTGTATTATGGAGATAGCAGTAGCCTGTCCTGTGTAGTGTGCATATATGATATTGTATATTGTCATGCCTACCTTGTGATCCAGCTGGTTTGAAGGTTTGCTTTTTTTACCTTCATTTGTCCTTCAACCCTCACAATTCTCATATCAGACTACCAGCAGATAAGCACAACCAATCCTTGACCCTCAAAACATCTGGATCCTCATCTATTAAACCCATAAAAATAATTTAGTGACAGTTTGGCCAAGTTTTGGATCTAGTTTCCAGAAACTGATTCCTGAAATAGAGATCCCCTGCAGTAGTTTTGAATGTGTAGGACTGCCAGTAGAGATCTCCCTCCCATCCAGGATAAAGGAGATCTTTTTTTCTGTTTAAAAAGGCTTCTGGATGGGAAACTGGTACCCTGCTAAGTTTCTTACTTGCTATGCAGGCCCATCCTCCTTGCAGTTGATTCACTTGCTGTGGGGAGAGTCACAGTGTTCCTGGCTGGTGCTCTGAGCCATGACAGAGACAGCAAGCTGCCCTCAACTCCCCAAGGCAGGCAGGGGAGGGCTGCACAAACCCTCCATTCATGCCGTGCAGAAAGTCAGTACTTCCAGGCCTCTGCTGCTGTAAAATGGCTGACCCTACATGGTGTTGGTTGGTGTGCAGCCTGCAGCCTGCCCCACCTGGGCACTGTCTCTCTAGCTGAAAAACATTTGAAGAGTGCAGATTTAAATGTCTGTGCAGGGTTGGGTAAGGGGATGGCCAGGCCGGCACAACCAGGATCACCTGCATGTTGGGAGCACTCAGACCTGGTGTTCCTCTGGCCTCTTGCTGCTGTCTCTGCTTTCTCCCCCTTCCCAAAAATCGAGTCTATTCTGCTGTGTGACCAGAATAGGCCTAGTTCCTACTTAATCTCACACTTCTCTCAGCAGTTCTCTTCCCACCCTGCGGTGTTCTAATTCCTCATCCTCACCTCTGGATCTGGAGTACAGCCCTGCGCTCTCCGAAAGGCTCATGGTTTTCTCCCTCTCTCGACACAGATTCCAGCTCCCAGATGGTCCTGATGACATCAGGTCTCGGTGACAGCCTCTTAGCAGAAACAGAAATGTAGCTGGGCTACCCTGCCTACTTCTGCTGAGAAGAGCACCGTGCCCGTCGGGCAGCGTGCACTCGCCAGCCCCAGCCTCCGGCGGGCTCCCCAGCCCTCTTCTCACACATTTCACCTCCTGCTGATGCCTCCCTCGGCTCTCTGAGCGAGGGAGCCTGGTCCGAGCGATTCTCTACACACGTCTCTGTGTCGTCACACGCCTCGTCAGCTGCTTGTGGTTGTCCCCGTCGCCGCATGTGTAGCTCACGCCGCCCTGCCACCCCCTACGCCCGGCTGCGCCCGCAGGGTGCAGGCTGTATTTATTCAGATGTGTATAAGAGATGTCCTTTTTATCGCTTGTACTGCTGTCGCGGTGAGACTTTTATAAAGGTCACAGATGTGGTGGCACCACTCGGGAGCGTCCGCCTCCGCCACTGTGCGACCCCAGGAGGGCGGGCGCGGGCAGGTACCGGCGGGTGCGGGCAGGGACGGGCAGGCGCCGGCAGGGACGGGGAGGGACGGGCAGGTGCCAGGCGCGGGCAGGAGCTGCGGGCCCATCCCGGCCAGGGACGCGCAGGAGCCGCGGGCCCGGAGCGCCGGCAGGGGGCGCAAGCCCTACGCCCGTCGCCTCGCGGGCTCTCCCACAGCTCCGCGACACCGGCCCGGCGCTGGGGACAGGTCGGCGACAGCCCAATTTTCTGTCCCCAAGGCTCTCCCTCGGGCGAGGAGGAAGCGGGCCGGGAGGAAGCTCTGCAGGGAGCTTGGCCCCAGCCGTGGACGCTCTGGTGACGGCTTCAGCCTGCACCAGCACCGTGGGTCGCGCTGCTTGGCCAAGCGTCCCTTGCTGACAACGGAGATCGTGTTTCAAGGCTCACATTAGGCTAGAAGATTAAATTGTGGCAGCAGCTGCTACTCAGGGGAACAAGGAATAAAATCATTAATTACGAGGACAAAGAAACAAGAGACTCTTTCCAGTGTTAGGCTTTGCATACAGCCAGGTCAGAAAGGCACAGGCAGCGTATCTTGGGAGACAGGCAAATTCATCACAGCCTTCTGACCTCTGCAGCACCCTTCAAAGGAAACAGTTCCAAATGTCTGTATCAGCATCCTGCAGGAACTATCTGTCTCGTTTGGAGAGCTTCCTGTCTGGGTTATGTCCAGTCACCCCCAATCCTCCCTCCTCACGCAAAATACTGACCCTAGAATTATAAACCTCTTAGGAACCCCAGCAAGGGGGTATGGTACATGGCCCCATGTCATTCGTTTCTGAAGTGGAGAAGTAATACCCCCAGATGACTCCAAGAGCTGGAACTCCAACAAAACCAACAACTATTAAAAGGATTAGCTACACCTTATCCTACACTAGATGAGCATGTAGAGGGCTGCCAGGACACATCAGCCAGGACAGCCAGCAAAATATGTGAAACAGAGTAGGCAGAACCTTATGAGTAACACCGGGGTGCTTAGAGCACCAGCTTACAGGTCACAGGATCGCTCTCCCTGGAAGAGACAATAGGTGGCACACACAGTTCAACAAACTTGGGACACGGTACCATGACCAGCTCTGCACCCTCACCTGCTCAGGATTGTTCCAGTCCAGGTCTTAACTAGCATCAAGTAAAATACAGCCATTGCTATCTACTTTTAAAATAGTTTATTTCTGGTCTTAAAATATACATCAGTTTGAAAATCGCAGAAAAAAACACATTAGTTACAGATTAACAGTCTGGAGTTGGAACACTGTAAGTGGGATGAGCTCAAGGCCGCAGAGCCAATACTGCTGGAGGTGAGTAGGAGTGCAGAGGACACAATGCCCACAGAGGAAGAGGGCTCTGCTGCTTGAGGCCACCGCTCCCCCTCAACTTCTGCCAGCAGCCTAATGCTGCAAAGCACAAGTGTCTGGTGAGGCGCTGGGCATCCCTGTGCCACCCCTCCACTTCTTCACTGTTTTGCTTTCCCGTCTACCTTGACCAAAAGCAGAGGGAGGCTGGCTCTGTTCAGCACCATCAGCACCAGCTGCCTCAGCAAAAGAGAATTTTGTCCACTGATCAGCATGCCAGGATTCAGGGGAGATGTGCCCTGAGGGGCAATGCCTCCCCCCCTGCAGGCCACCAGCAGCCTCAGAGCCAGAGCAGCGCACTCAGTGAGCACCCAACCCCAGGTGAAATCCGTGAGGCAGGATCTGGCAGCTGCTGCAGATGCAAACCCTCAGCAATGCTGCAGAACAAAAGAAATGCCGCAGTGGAGTGGCTGATGGCAGCAAACACAAGGACCCCCCTGCCCCCACAACTGGGACAGGGGACATAAACACTCCGCAGGCTCAGAGGAGGATCCCAGTCTCAGCACCAGCCTGTCTGCACAGCGAAATACTGCAGTAAAATATCGAGTCCCACCTCCCCACCAGAGGGTGGCATCCAGCTCCACAACTGTTCCAGGTGGGAAACAAGGTGAGTGTGTAGGCAGCAGCTCTGCCCAGGGTACAAAAAACAACCCACACAGCTGCCAGAGAGGGCTGCAGCTCCCTTTCACTGGCCCTGGAGCCTCCAGGCTCAAGCTGAAGCCCTGGCTGGCCCCAGCTACAAGCTGCAAGCCCTTTGAAGAGACAGGGGTTTGGGGAGGGGAGCAGGGGCCCCAAGCAGCTCTTGGCTGCAAATCTTGATGTAAGCATATGAACAGATGCTCCATCCTGGAGAGACGGATGATCTCCTCCAGGCCATTAAAGAGACCGCATGGTGGAGGGTGGGAGGACAACACAAACCCAACTCAAAAACCAGACAGCAGGCTGAGGGCAGGGTTAGAAGGGAGTATGGTGAAGAGAACCAGGCTGTTCTCTGCCCCACACCCCCGTGGAAGCCAAGAAACACCAGACAGACATGGGCACGGGACAAAATTAAAACAGGAGGCCTGGGCTTTGTAAGCCCTCAAAAAAGTATCTACATCTACTGACCTCTCCCCTTCCCTCCCCCCAACAAGACACTGAGCACACAAGACTGAGAAGGAAAGTCACACAGTATCACACTACGCTAGGAAAAACACGCAGAGAGCCCTACCCAGAAAGGGAGGCATGAGAGCCTGGAGCCCCCCCAGAGAAGGGGTGTGGAAGGAGACCCTGTTGAAGGGCTGCTGCTGAGCCATGAGGTAGTGCATCTGCAGGGAGCAGCTCCTCAGCATACTGCCCTCGCATCCCTACTGGAACTGCACCAAGCCCTGCCCAGAAAAGCCCAGTAGCATCCTTCACACCTTGCTTGCCCGGGGCAAGACGTGTTCTTGAGTCTGGAGGGGTTTCTGCAGGCTGGAGGCCAGGATTAGAGGGAAGCGCAGCTCTGACAGCTGAGACTCCTCAACACACCCTCAGTGCAGGCATCAGACCGGCTGCGTCTGTTTATGCGGAGCAGGGGAAAGAAAAAACAATACACCCCAAAACTAAAGGCTTGGAAAGAAGAAAGAAGCCCACCCAAGAGCAAAGCATCGGCACTGTTCAAACAAAACAACAGCACAGAGAGCAGGGGAAGAGGTGTGAGAGAGGAGACACACAAACACACACCCCAGCACCCAGCAGGCACTGTGTCCCCAAAACCACCTCAGCAGGCAGCACCTGTGCCCCACACCACAGCACCAGCACCTGTGCACTGCCTCAGTGGGGACCAGGTGCTGAGCCCAACGCTGGAGACACATGACAGCGACCTGCAGAGACAGATTCTGGAGACCCACTCAGTGGACGGCTGGGGAAAACAAAACTCATCAGGAAAATGAGACACCAGCAATCCCAGCACATCCCCACGGCACACAGCCATCTGCTGGGAGAGCCCTCGTGCCCCACTCACAGCCCGCGAGGCTCCCAGGGAATCAGACACCACCACAGAAGCACTCTGCCCTGTTGGCACAAGTTAAAACGAGAGCAGAGCAGCTGCGGGGAAACAGCATGAGAGCACCCAGGGCCTCAAGTACCTGAGTGGGAAGGGAGATGAGAGCAAAAAGAGGCACAGGCACCAGGACGAGGGGTACCAAGAATTAGCTCTGGTACAGGCACCACTGTGAGGCTGTGAAGAGAGCTGCAAGTGTCAGGGCAGTGGGTGTGCTTCTGCACACTGTGTGTGCTTCTGCACACTGTGTGTGCTAGTACTGTGGGCCTGAGGTGCCGGGGAAGGGAGATCCCAGCTCTTCCAGGTAGCAAAAGAAGAGAATAAATATAAAATCTCAGAGCAGATTTCCCCCAGGAGGAGGGTACTAAGGGAGGCTTCTCCCTCAGGTGGACTGATGGAGGCATCCCACAGCTCTGTGGTATGTGGCTGCTTCTCGCTCTGCCTCAGCTGAGAAGGTTGCCCTGCTCCTGGGCTTGTGTCAGACTGTCTTTGCGATGTAAGTGGTGCACCCCCATCCTCTTGGGGCTGCGGTGCGGCCGACTGAAAGGAGGCTTGACCCTGCCTTCTCCACTTTCCTCCTCTTGGGCACCTCCTTGGCTGCTCTCCTTGATTCCCTGGAGCAGCATTTCTTTCTCCTCAGCTGGGCTCTCAGGCAAGCCAAGGTTTACATAGTCCTTGTGCTTCTCTAGTGAGGGGCTTTCAGGCTCAGCAGTGCCTCCGCTGCTTTCATGCAACAGCTTCTGGGCTTCGTCCTGGGAGAAATCTGTACCATAGTCTGAGGAGAAATGGCTCCTGCGGGCTCTGGACTCAGTGCTGTCTGTGTCCACGCTTGAGTCCCGGCTCACGGTCCAGCTGCAGCTCTGTGCAGACTCCTCGCCATCCGAGTAAGCTGAGGCTGCCCTCCCCAGCTCCTGCATGGAGCGGCTGAACCTCTTCTGGAGCTCGGGGGCTGTGTCACGGCTGAAAGCCGTGCGGTTCATCAGCACTCGCTCCGAGGTGGGGGGTGCCTTATCCACAAACATACGCTGCCAGTTAGCCAGCAGGTCCTCCTCAGAGCTGGCAGAGCTGGCAAAGGCGCTCGGGATTTGGGGAGGGCTGCTGAATGGGCTGCTCTGGGAAGAGCCATGAGCCCTGGCTGCTTTGGGGGACTGCTGACAGGAACAGCTGGAGGCTGAACCGCGCCCTTCTGAAGCAGGGCTGCTGGGGAGTGTCCGGTGCCTGTCGCAGCTCTCATCCTCGCTCTGTACCAGGCTGAGGGAGATGGCCTGGCGCGTGGCATACGTACAATTGGGCAGGGGGCTGTTCTTCGGGATCCTTACCTTGTCCTCAGAGAACTCAATCACTTTGCGCCCTGGGTACATAGGATGGGGAGGTGAGGGAGTAGGGTACGGGCTTAGCTTCTCAGAGGCAGGCACCTCCTCAGACACACTTTCCACACTACTCTGTGGCTTGCAGCCACCATTCTGCTGTTTCCCTGCATCTCCTCCCTCCTTCCCTATTTGCCCTGTGCTGCTGCAGGCATCAGGAAGGGCTCCACTCATGTCCACGTGCACAAAGACATCCTCAGCCATGGGACAGCTGCCACTGCTAGACTTGGCTGAATTCAGAACCAGAGATTCTGGTTTCTCCAAGACTCTGGCGATGACTGAGGTGGGCACAACATCAGATGGAGCCAAGGTGTGGGCTGCCTCTTGGCCAAGGCCTGCAGACTCCTGAGTGCTGTGCAAATGCTTATTCACCATGTCCTGCAGCTCATAGGGAAGCTAGAGAGAAGGAAAAGGACATTAGAAGGGGGCTGCCATGCAAGCCATTTAGTTCCACATAATCTGCCTTTTCCAATCAACCTACTTGTGTAATTTGTACTCATTATTTTGACCCTAACATTCACCTACCTTGCCTTCAGAAGGGTATCTTTTTCCAAAGCAAACCTGCCCCAAGAGGGACTTACAAGGCTCTCTAATTGTCACAGCATCCATGCTAGTTCTAGGCCATGGTTCACAGGCCCCACTTGGCAAAGTGAACAGGTAAAAACAGAATGTGGACTCAGTCCCACATGCCTGTGAGCACAGAGATAAGGCTCAGCCAGCGCATGCTAGGAAGTCTATTGATCTGTGGAAAATCAGCTGGTGGTTGCACTGAAGTGACTCTACAGCCCCCACTGCTGAGATCCACATTGCTCCCTGAATGTGTAATTGCAGCCATGCTGCCTTGGCAGCCTGCCTGCAGACCAGGATCAATGCCTTCCTGTGTTCCTACCAACTCCACCACGTCACCCTGCTTCCTCACTCTACCCATTTCAGAGACAAACACTGGGATTATTACCAAAGTTGTGGGACTGGGGTCTCACCAGGGGGTAAGCACTACCCCTTGTCCTGCAAGCAGGCACTACTGCTCTCCCCATTACCCTGCCAAGCTGCCTTCACCTGGGTCACCACAGGCAAGTGCAGCATGAAGTGGAGAGCAGAGGTCCCCAAGGCACTCAGTGGCACAGCGAGGTCTGTCCCATTACAGCCAGAAGGAAACTGCACCCACATCTGGGCATGCAGGGTGTACTGCATAACAACAGCTGGCTGTGAGGCAGGCTGTCTGCACAGCTGCTCAGCACCAACCCCCCTCCAGCGGCAGCCACGTGGAACACCAGGCTCTGGGGGACAGCATTCAAAGCTCCAAAGAGGGGGGACAGCTGGGAGAGAGGTCAAGGTTACCCCAGCAGTAACTGATACACTGACCTCAAGAGTGCTAATTTGAAACACAGTGGGGGAGGGTGACATAGTGGTCACCTGCTAAGTTAAAAAAGACAATCATGTAGTTTTGCTGAGAGGAACACAAGAAGGGACAGAGACTAGATGTATGGCAAAGACAGAGCTGGGGTAAGGGCTTGGATGATACTTTCAACCAAAGAAGTGATGCTACCAATAAGAAAGGAGATGAGAGCAGGATTAGCTGTACTGCCCCCATCCTCACTCCTCCCCACAAGGGGGAGTGAGTTGGTACCAGCTTCTCCAGTTCAGAGGGCCCAGAAAACACCCTGAATGCTGCCTCACACATTTCTCCTCAGAGGAGTAAGTGATGTCAGGTCAGACTACTGCTGCTTGACTTCTTATGAGGTAGTACGGCCCTTCCATGTGGCCAGGTGAGGAAGGGAAAAGGATGGAGTAGAGTAAGAGAGAGGTCTGTCCTCCTGCCAGCTACCAGCACACACCCAGCAGGCTATCACGTTCAAGGTTATTGTGCTTTTTATAACAGCTCCTGGCTGAACTGTGAAATGGAGCTGTCATGAAAGAGGAGCTGGCAGAAGCTCTGTGCTGCCTTCTCAGTGGGAGTCCAAACAGGAGCCTCCCCCCACCTCTGAGGCTGAAGGATGAGAGGCCAGCAGCCCTGTGGAGAAAGCTGGAGAAAGTAAAATGCAGTCAAAGGCCATGAGCCCTTCTTCCCCACCTCAGCAGGATTACTACTCACATCAGCAAACTTGTGGTTCCTGAAGTGAGACTTGTTACACTTGAGCAGCTGTACTGCAAGGTTACAGTCCTGTCGATAGCGTTCCTGTAAGAGAGGGCACGGGTGTGTAATACTGCCAGACTCACCCAAACTCTTACCCAAAAAAGGCACCACCTGACCAGATGCTGCTTGAACAGAAGCCAGAGGAAGCATCTGATGAATCACTCATGAGGGCACTGCCATTCCCTCCTCCCCACACTTTTGTGTATTTCCTTACAACTCAGCCAAGGTGCCCCTTTCAATTCCAGTCCTTGTTGCTGGCATATCCTCTGTCTGCATGAACCCCCTCTCCCTCTGGGGATTTTAATCATCCCCAAAAATGCCACCAGGTTTTCTCTCCCATCCCACAGCTCAGCCATATCTGATGATGCAAACAGACTGGAGGGAGTTGAGAGCAGTTAATGAAGTCAAGCATCGGATCCAGGAACTTCAATATTAATGGTGTAGAAAAGGCATCAGCTCCCTCCCAGCTCTGGAGTGAATAACCCCTCCACAGGTACAGTCCAGACACAGGTCAAACCCTAAGCTCAAAAGAGCAAATACATCAAACTTGAAGATCTGTTCTTCCCTGCTCAACCCCTCAGACCCTCTTCTGTTTGTCTGTCCTTACTGTCATGTAAACCTCCTGCACTTTCATACACACCGGAGTCATTCATGTGCTCCTTTACACTAATGACTTTGAACAAAAGGAAAAGCCCACACCTCACATGCTTTCACAGCCATTTGCAGACCGACACTTACATTGAGTTCCTCCAGCTTATTGATGGTGGTTTTGGCATCAAGCAATTTATTAGTGAGCTCTACAATCTCCCAGTCCAGCGTCTTGCGGTCCATTTCTGCCTTTTTAATCTGGGATGCAAGAACACCAGGTTTAAAACTCCCCAACACAGAACTTGTCTTCACTACCCACCTCAGCCCAAGCATAGCACAATGATATGTTCAGCTGGGATACAAAAAACTTCCAGACAGACAGACAAGGGATACAACAGTCTTCAAAGGAAGGTGATTCCAAAAGCCAAATGGGACTAGCCGCTCTGCCAGCTACAGAGACAATAGGTTGAGTTTGAACCTCCTTAATGAAGTATCTCTTCTTACAGCACCAGCACATTTCCTCTCTGCCCCTGGTTCCCATGGTGCCTCATAAAAAGCTAGTGGTTTTGAGCTATCAATCCCAACCTGCCACTGGTAGCAAAGATCTCTGAGCTCTTGATACTCAGCCCTCTTTCTTGGGGAAACCGAAACAAGAATACTGCCTGAAAAGATCCAGCAGTCAATACTGAATGGACAAAAGGGGGAAGGCACCATCTTAAAAGAGTTTAAGCCTTGCTTTAGTAAGTAAAAGGACCTATAGCTTCATTTGAAGTTCAGCTAATGTCCTCCCTAAAGTAGGCAACCTTGCCTCTTTAGACTCCCTAACAGTTCAGGTAGAGGGCTGATAGAGACCCAGATGTAACAGCAAAGAGGGACAACAGCTCAGAACAACTAAGCTATTGCTGTCTCAAGAAGTTCTTCCAAACTGCCCAGGGGTGTTGTGAGGCTGTGACCACCAGGGCCAGCTGTGCATCATGGGTACAGCACAGAGACAGGCAAGGGGAGAGGGGAGCCAATACTTCCCCAATATGCAGCTTCTTCAGGCACTGGCACAATGAAAAATTGGTAGTGAATATTAACCCAAGAAATCCAAGTTCTAGAACCAAGGAAATCTCATCCTGGGCTACACAGAGGCAATCAGCACCTCAGCTATTTGACTTGCCTGCTCACAGCTCAGAAGGGGAAGGAAAGGGAGCAAACGAGGCCCACAGCCATCCACATCTTGTGCAGTGCCACAGCTTATGGGCACCACTTCCCAATATGCCATGCTCCAGCTGGCTCAGAGTCAAACACTCTTAAGATGGAGCCCTGCAAGCTAGAACCTGCTGCATCTGTGGGCAGCTGCTGGATACCAAGTGAGCCCTTGGCTGGACGAGGGCTGGGGCCCCTCCATCTGAGATGGTGTATGCGGGACTGACAATGAGACCAACAGGCTGAGACACGTCAAGAGGAAAAAGGAAAAACACACAAACGAAAAGACGCAACTGCAAAAATCCAGCTTTGGCTGAGAGAGGCCTGAGAGATGAGTGCGCCCAGAGTGTGCCAGCGGCAGCGTGGGGAGGAGAAAGAGAAAGAGAGGGGGAGGGAGAGAAAAGAAACAGCCATGAGTGTTATGAATGCACACAACAGACATATGTGCACATTGGCGCTGCTCTGACTGCCCCCGTCCTCCCAGGATGACCACCCCAAGACTGGCTGACACATCCCTGGCATCTAGAGAGGGACTGAAGCAACATGACGGAATACCATGCAATTATGTTGTGAAGAACTGAAGCTCTCATGCATGACCAAGTAGGGGCTCAGTAAATCAAGAAAACCACTCATGACACCAGCCAGAATGGGGAGTAGGTGGTCATGGCCACAATCTCACCCCTCACCCACTGCCACATCTGCTGGGTAAGGACAGGGCCCCTTCCCCCATCTGCTCCTAACACACACTGGTCTCTTCCATGTCATCTCTGTAATGACTTAATAGGGCACTCACCAGGGCATGCAGCTTCTCCTCCAGGTCTTGGTTGGTTCTCTGAGAAGCAGTGTAGCTATTCTGCAACCTACAGAAACAAGATTGTATGCTTGGGAATGGATCTCAGGCACCTACTCAAGTTGCCTTCATAGGTGCCAAGAAAACCACCAACTCCAGAACTCAGGAAGCCTGCTACTAAGACAACCAGGCATATTAACTATGCCTCACCTCTGACACATGATGGCTTTCAAACCCCAGGTTACTGGAGGCAAGATGAGGCTGGCTGGGTGAAAGGATCCTGCAGGAGAGGATGTAAATGACTTTGGAGGACTCCTCTGAGCTATGTCATGTCTAAGTACATGACCAGTGACTGGCACTGATTTTTAACTGAGGTACTTTTCAGGTAAAGCAATTATGTATTTTCTTGCAGCCACCAGTGGATTTTTTTGCACACATGCTTACATCCAACACATGAAGAATTCCCTGTCACCAGCCTTTCATGCTGGCAGCATTCCTACACTGTATCTGGGAAGAAATAATGGCTGCAGAGCCTTTATTTCCCCTAGAGTCTGGAGGTGCATCTGATCAAGGATGCAGCATGCCTTTGATTTGCACACCAGGGCACAGCCTGCTCATGCCAGCTGAGGAAGTCTTTGGTGTGAGGGATCTCTCTAACTCTACCCCTCTCATTTTCTTTCTCATACCTCCGGAATTTGTCCTTGAACTTCTCCAGCTCCTCACGGTTCTGGCCCAGTTCCATCTCCAGGTAGTCCTGACCTGACTCCAGTTCCCTCTCCATTGCCTCCATTTTGTTAGTCACATATGTCAGCCGTCTACGAAGCTCCTCATTCTCATGCTGCAGTAGCCTGGAGCAGAAACAGGAACAAGGTACCACCGACTGCACAAGTGATATTCCACATCAGCACCCCCACCCCACTGCCCTGCACTAGGCCCGAAGAGCCCCCACAGGGGCCCCAGGAAGTTAGGAACTGAACTGTCAGGAGACTCCAACACATGAAGCAAGAGGTACATCTCTGTCAGGACAGACAGACAGACAAACACTCCTGGAGCAAGGGCAAAGAAGCACATGCTAGCTGGCCAGCCATGGCTCCCAGCTCCCTCTCAGGTTACAGTGCTTGCATAAACACAGAAGAGCTGCACAGCTCCAGTGTCCCTCACTGCTGAATGAAAACCAATCAATAATTTATGCCAGTCCAGGTTAGAAGAATAGAAGGGAAAAATCCTCTCTCCACCTCTATTATAGACTTCATCTACTTTCTTTCACAGCCACCGACTCCTCTGCCTGCACCTGCACTGGCGGTCTATGTTCCCTCCTCCTCCAGTGGGAAGGACATGCAAGGCACAGGTTGGCAAGGCACAGACCAAAGCTCTGCCCACATGGCCCCAAGAAGACTGAAGATCTGAGAGGAGCCTGCAGGCCCAGTCAGCTTCACTGCGCAGGTGGCACAGGCAGGATGTGAGGAATCAGCACCCACACAGTTGCAGTATGACAGGCATAAAGGGGGAGCAGGACACTTACTTCATCCTTTCTGCATCCGTCAAGGGTTCCTGCATGGGGAAGAAAACAGCTGTCAGATTCTTTTAGAGGAGGAGTTGGTCTCTCACACTGTCCTAAAAGGCAGTCTTGATTGCTAGACTCTAGGTGTGACTCTTCCTCCTCTGCTCTGACAGTTCATACTAGGCAAGCTTAGAGCAAGGATCTGTACACACTGCTCAGCTGTCTGATACAAAAACACACTGTGTGTTCTGGTTCAGGGCAGAAGGGCTGGACTAGAAACCATCACACAAGTTAGGTAACTTCACCCTCCCATGGTGCAATCTCAGCATCTCTTGTAAAATCACCACCTTAGCTGCTGTTTCAGCTTCCTCCACATCCATAGCTGGTGGGCAGCAGGAATCTCACAGGTCAGCATACAGAGGATTCACTTGTCGCCACAGCAATCACTTGTGGGGCCCCTGAAGCCCCACAAAAAGTATGAGAGAGAATCATTAGAGATCTGAAAAATGTGGCTATCAATTATACCACCCAGATTGTCCTATGAAAAAGGTTTCTTTCCACAGACCTGAAACCAGACACTGTAACTATTCTAGGACAGCAGAAGAAACACCAAAGGTCAGAAAAGCCTGTAAAAGAAAATGTCATGGGCAAGATCCCCAGAGATGGCTGGAGCAGGGCTGTGCAGAACAAGGAGACAGCAGTGACAAGAGCACACAGCTCAGGTATTTTCACTTCCTTTGCACTCTCTGTGCTAACCCATGAGATGGCTGCTGCCTGCGAGGATGGCTGGGAGATATTTAATTGCACTAGAAGCAACTGTATTTTCTGTGAAAGCCCAAGACTCTGACCATTCTCACAAAGTCCAAATTGCCCATGGATTATTTTTGGTGCTTGATATCAACAGCACTTCACAAATCCAAGTGCTGCCACACTTTAGATAGTCCATTAAGCGTCACAGTCAGCGCTGGGCTGAGAGACCTTGTCAGACAGCCAAGGACAAGGCTGTTGAGCTGCTAACAATTCCGTAAGGTAAACCATCCCAGTTCTGGTCTTAAGACATCATGGGGCTGGCTTCCTTCATGAATTCATACTTTAAAAGAATGGTCTTTACCACCTGCATATACCTGCCTGTTCCTGTTCCTAAAGGAAAAGCATCAATCCAGTTCCTGTTCCTAAAGGAAAAGCATCAATCCATTCTTTTCTTACTTCCTGACTCCACATGGCAATCAGTTAATTCACAAAGAATTATCTAGCAACTGCCTCCCCTGCCCCCACAAATACACAAACAGCAGATAATAGTGACCAGACAAAGGGGATAGTGTGATCCTTATTAATACAAGGTAATGCCTTTGCCTCAAAGCAGGCCAGAGAAAAGAGGAAAAAGTTTAAAAGACCTGAAACAGCCATCATACAAAGATCCAGTACTCCAAGACAGCCAGGCACAGGGCACACACAAAGCACCAGAAACATCCCAGCACCTCCTGACAAAAGAGCTGCAGCCTCCTGCACACACCTACTGCCCAGCATCTTGAAGGGCTTCCAACCAGCAAACACCTGGGAAGTCTGCAGTGGGGAGAAGAGCATCAGTTTCCACCTCCCTTAATTCCTGGGGCCAAAGGGAAGCTGGTTACTCCCACGAAGATACACCCAACCTGTAGCACAGCCATGAGTGGCACACACAAGAGAGCAGCTTCTGGTGATTAAGCACCCACAACATGAGGTCTGAGGGCCTGCTCTCACTTTCCACCCCGGCATTATAGACTAGATGAGATCCAGGTAGGGGTTTGGCCTTTGTGAGAACCCTGCCTGCAAGTGACCCTGGCACCTACCTTGTTTAGTGCCAGGTTGAAGGAAGGGGAGGATCTAGATGGGGTAGGTCCCTCCTCCCGACTCCAGCATGTTGGAGTGGAGCAGGATCCTTTCTCTGGGTAGTTCGGCTCCACTGCACGCTTCTGCCCAAGCTTAGCACACTGATGGTGTGGCTGTAATAGCTGTGAACAGGGACTGCTTTCATCCCTTCTGCCCTCTGCACTGCTTTTCCATGAAGACAGTGAATGCTGCTGCCCAGAGGATGTCCCTGCCAGCCCCAGGTCTGCCAGCTGCTGCAGCTCATACTGACACAGATCTACTACCCTTCTCTCCAAGGAAAGGAGTTTTCCCTTACTGTCCTTCCTCCCAAGGACAGGTTTCTTTCTTAGTCTGGAAACTCTCTCAGCTTCCTCAGCATACTTTCTCTGGCCCAAAGCCATTTCCAGCCCCTCACTTTTCTTTTCTGCTTTTCTTCTGCTTGGGCAGGGGGATCTTTCAGTTGCATGCTTGGTTTTGATCCCTTTCAGGCGACCTTCCCCTTGGCCTTCTGGCACGGAGCTTCTGGGGAAAAGGGAAGAGTTCTGGTCTTGTTCTGCTCCCCTGGTCTCTCCCAGTGAGCGCAAGCGGTTGGGACTCAGCACCCGCTGGGTAATCTCATCCAGGAATTTGGAGAACTGCAGTTTTTCCTCTCTGATCTTCTCCCTGCGCTTGACAGAGTCAGCAGCCCTGCTGCTGCTGTGCTCCAGGGAGCGCTTCTCCCTAGGGCTGAGGCAGAGCTGAGGATCACTGTATTTGCGTGAGCCACGGCCATGGCAAAGTGTCTCTACTGAGTGGGACTTGCATAAGCTCTCAGGGCATGAGCCTGTCATGTTGGTCTGCTTCAGGATCCCTTTGAGAGGCAGGTGCGTAGAGGAGACACAAAACTTCCTCGGTGTCAGGACTTCAGGAGGCTCTTTAAATATAAGTGAGCGTTCCAGGCTTCTGCTCTTGAAAGTGCAAGTGGGATAGTGTCTTTCATCTCCAGACACCAGAACTGTCTCCATGCTACGGCTCACGAATTTGCTGCGGTGCCCACGACTGCGGTTTGGGCACCGCTTCCCACTTCGCTGCCCCATCTTCCCACCACGTGGAAGTGCTGGTGAGACAGTCTGGTTCTTGATGTTCAACTCTGCTCTGCACCCTGCCACTTCCTTCTCACTGCTGGACTCCAGGGACCACGATGAGGAGAAGTTCAGGTTGCACACCTCAAACCCCTCTGCCTGCTTGAGCTGGCCTGCCTCGGTGTAACTAAACCCTGTTTGCTCGTGCAATGGTGTTAAGCCCTTTGTCACCCGGCAAGTTGTTACCTGACTCTGCTCAGCCAAGATCACTCCATCCTGGTCGTCACGAATGATGGGTACTTCGTGTCGGATTTCGCGATGCTGCGGGGGCGCCTTGCGGTAAGGCTTCTTTGACGGAGCCGTGCTCGACATCCTCCCACCTGCGTGGCTCCAAAAGCAGGTTACCTACCAACAGCAGAAAGTGCACAGAAGAGAGAGTCATGGCTGCTCCATTGAACTCTAGAAATGACCCAGTAGGAATTCAGCTCCCCTGGAGTCCCAGAGCAGGTCCCCATGCAGAGTGCTAATAGAGCAGGGAGAGGATGTAGCCACAAGCCTTGAGCAGCAGCTGCAGGAGAGGGAGCAAAGTAAGAGGTAGCTGTGTCCTTCTCCCAGTCAGTGAGAGCAGAGGACTGGCACATCCTCTCCCCCCTCTACACATGCTCACTCACGTAGCTGTGTGCATCTGGATTATATATAGCAAATGAGAACAGACCTCACAGCAGCATATTGATTAGGCTCTTTAGGAAAGGCCTTTTTCAATATGGAAACTGCAAGCCTTACAGGCAGCAGTGACAGCTGGAGCAGGAGTTATTGATCATGTCCTGTCACTGTCAGCAGGGACTATGTGGGAGGAGACTTCAGCTATTAAAGAGCCCAGAACTTTTTGGCTTACACTGGGACCCCAGTGCAGCAGACCACGGGAGACTTGGCAGAAGGAGAACTGAATACTCTGGCAGAAGAGACAAAAACAACCCCTAAGGCACAGGTGGCATCAAATTAGGGAGCAAAGTCACTGATGTTGGTACCTAAGGCCAGATTTTGCAACACAGAATCATAGAATGGTTTGGGTTGGAAGGGACCTTAAAGGTCATCTCATTCCAATCCCCTTGCCATGGGCAGGGACACCTTCCACTAGACCAGGTTGCTCAGAGCCCCATCCAGCCTGGCCTTGAACCACCAGGGATGGTGAGTCTTTGGGCAACCTGTTCCAGTGCCTCACTACCCTCAGAGTGAAGAAGTGCACAGTAAGTAGACATGCAGCTGTATCACTAGTGGAAAGATTAGTTCTTTCACCCTAGCTATGCTGCAATTCCTCCTGCTGCAGGAGCAGTACAAGAGCAAACAACAGGGTAGAAGAGAAGCAGCTGTCTTGTACACATGGAAGAAATACTTTCCTTTCCCTCTTTCGGGTCTGAAGTGGAGGGCAAGAAGACTTCCCCACAAGCAGCCAGAATGTCAACCACCCTGTTATACACAAGACAAGAAGTCTTGGAGATATCAAGCAGGCGCTGTAGAGCCCAATATCAGACTTTCCTCGGTGACAACATATGCATCATTCATAGTTGTCTTATACCTGAAGTAAGTGCCCAATTCTCATTCCTCTTACCCTTGCAGGACCCTTACACTCAGCAAGCCTAGCATCTCTGCAATCCTCAGCACCTGATCTGCAGCACTTCAAAGTGCAGGACCTGTGTCCACTTAGACCATGCTCTCTCCCCTCTTCTACAAGCAGGGCCACACCTGCAGTCAAGGGCTACCATTGGGCGCGTGACCCAGCAGACTTCACTTGCTTTGTGTGTTGGACAGTGGTGTTTCACGTGGTAAGAGTCTAAATGGAGCCCCAAGAATTCTCTCCAATTCTTATCCACTCTCATCTAGCTGCCTCTTTTGACACGTAGACTGAGTCCCCTGAGAGAACTGGCAAGTGGGAGGTGTCTGCACCAAGCACAGAGTAGACCCAAGACATAACAGGCTTTACACTTCATGGGTACATTTGCAAACTGTCCTTCACTCTGCTATAAACACAAGCTCACAAAGGTTTCTCACACCTTTCCACAAACACAAACAACTTCCTAGGACTAACCTGTAAATCTCCCCCATCAGAATGCTGGGAACTTCCCCTTGCTGCAGTCATTCCCTCAAGGTCCCTTCTCCTAAAAAGACTCAAGTAGGTGAAGAGATCTCTAATATTTTAGAAAAATTACATCCATAATAGTGAATGCACATTTCACTGTATCCTTAAGCAAAACAGGTCTGATTTGCTGGGAACATATTTCTCTTTTTTCAAAGAGAAAGGCTGAAAACCTGACTAGCAGTAGGTTTGTAAATGGCCCACTATCAAACAGGTGGTCCAGGGGACTTTTACATCAATTTCTGCCAGGCTAAGGACAGGAGATGTGCATGAAGATATGCCCAGCTGAAATCACAATCAATCCTCTAGTTCATAAGGACGTAAGCACTTACCAGCCTGGGATCAAATCTGAAGCCTCATGAAGCCAGGACACTCACTCAGATAACCTGAAGAGAAACAAATAGCTTCGCATCCACGAAAACAGCCAGCTTGAAATCTCATCCCATAAATACGTAATGCATAGGGAATATTTATAACCAAGGAAAACTGGGATAGCTGCCTCATTTCAGGTACTGGCCTCAATCAATATCAGATCCTCTGAAAGTAAAGGAAATTAGAATAGTTGGCCACATGGCCCACCAAGAGCCGGAAAGGCACGTGGCAAGGACACGTCTAAGGTACTCAGACAACTGGAATCACACAAACTCAAAATTCATGAAGCAATGGCTTCAAAGCAACATTGGTTCCAGGAAGGAATAAACAAACCTCCTTCAGAATGAGACCTTCCCAGCTAATCTTCCCTGCCACTGCGGAAGGATGCTAACTCTGAAGCCTTCCATACAGAAGTTCGGTGATGCTAATAATTATCTCACTCATGCTTTTAAGTCAGTGCTCTTCACCCACAAGTGAGCTGGCAATTATCAGGCTCTTGTTTGAGCCAAAATATTTGTGCCTAGAGCTGTGATAACCCACACCTCCACAAGGGAGGAAGGCAAGCTGCTCTCTGACTTCCATCAAGCAGCATATCATACTCTACCTTGCTGTTAACAGGCTTCTGTAAAATATCCAGCCCATCAGGGATAAAAAACAGGTTCAGAAATAACCTTCCTCTCTGGTCAAACCCTGAGGTATTGTACTGGTTTTGTCTGGGATAGAGTTAATTTTCTTCCTAGTACCTAGTAAGTGCTGTGCTTTGGATTTGGGAAGAGAATAATGTTGATAACACACTGCTGTTTTAGATGTTGCTAAGCAGAGTTTACACTAAGGCAAAGATTTTTCAGCTTCTCACCCTATCAGTGAGCAGGCTGGGGAGCACAAAAAGCTGAGAGGGGACACAGCCAGGACAGCTGAACCCCACTGACCAAAGGGATATTCCATAGCATATGGCATCATGGTCAGTATATAAACTAGGGGGAAAGCTGGCCAGAGGCCACTGCTCAGGAATTGGCTGGGCATTGGTTAGCAGGTGGTGAGCAATTGCACTGTGCATCCCTTGTTTCATATATTCTAATTCTTTTATTATTGTCCCTTCCTTTTCTGTCCCATTGAACTGTCTGTAACTCAACCAAGAAAATTTTACTTTTTTCCCAAATCTCTCCTCATTCCACTGAGGGGTGAGAAGAGAGCCAACAGCTGATGCTTAGCTGCCAGCTGAAGTCAAACCACAGCAGGTACCTATCACTACAAGAAGAGAATTGGGTTAATCTGGGAGTCAGCTCTAAGAGAGTAGCTTTGTGGTCATCACTCTGCCACTGGCATGAAAGAGACTTCAGTAAAGCCTTCCTTTCCCTGAAGCACTACTGCTGCTGTGCTACTTTTCCCTTGTCAGTGGCACGAAGCCCTGGGAGGCGGGACAGGAGTGCAGGGTGTGGAGCAGTTACACACACACAGGGAGAGTCAGATTGAAGGTGAATGGAACAAGCAGGCAACCAAGATCATGCAAAATCAAGCTTTGCCAAAACAAATTGAAGAGGTGCCCCAGTGCTGGCCCTGCCCCAACAAGCTGTCTGGCCCCTTTCCTTGCTATAATGCTGTAGTCGAGTCTCAACTAGCACAGGGAAAAATGGCTTTGCAACAGCATAACTGCTCTGTGGGGCAAACTGCAAAGCATGAGGGGAGAAAGAGAGGGAGAACATGCACCTCCAGAAAGGATCAGGCCAGCATAGTTTGAATCTGCTTTTCCATCAAATCCCAGCAGGAGCTGGTTCAGCATCAAGGCATAACCACCAGCCACATGGCAGACAGACAGAGGTTTCCAGGAACAGCTGCACCCATGGGTCCATGCATGTTTCCATTGCAGCTGCACTCAGAACGAACATGCCAAAGGCCTCCCTGTCTCTCAGCATACAGTTCCTCAGGCTCAAACAGAACTCTTCGGCTTCCTACCCTAGAGGCAGCAACTATGCTACCTGCCATCTCATCCCCACTTACCTGGAAAAGATACCAGGATTTGAAATCTACTCTCATGATCTGAGAATTTCCATAGATACTCAAAAACTCCCAGGGCTGCCAGGCAATTTTCCCTCAAACAAGGACTTACAGATCCAAAGACATGTCGTGTCCAAACATTCCTGGTCGTTTGTCTCCGAATCAGCTTTCTGCTGTCAGCATTCAGCAGCATCTGGCCAACAGCTCCTGAAATATGAGAAAGGAAACTTGGTGTCAGTCACCTATCAGCACAAAACATGGAAACAACCAGCCATGCTCAGAGCAATCCACAGCCAGGTGCCAGGGCACAAGTCAACAGCAAACTGCTGTACTATCTAATGCCAGGTCCCTCCAGTGTAAAAGCTCTGTGTCTTCACTGTATCCCAGAAAGCACAGGTCTTTTAACCATCTCTCCACGGAGCAGGATGCTTGTGCAGATCAGTAATTCACCTCAGAAAGGCAGCTGTTTTTACTACATGGCTCCAGAGGTCCCTGCTTCCCCACCTGCATTCCTGTCCAACATCAAGAATCCAGTCTCCATCATTCTGCTCCAACCACTCTGCCACACCAACCTAATTTTGTTTTGCAGACTTCCCTGCAGTGAACAGCATAGCAAAGGCCTCCTCATCTACAGTACCTGTGCATCTCTTGCTGCCAGAGTGAGAATCCTGAGATGGTTCAATTCACCACATCTCTGTTCAGAGAGGAGCAGATACTCTCTGCAGAACAGATGGACCTTGTGCTCCAAAGCAGAAATGGATATAGGTAATATCCAGAAATAGAAGAAGGCACTAATTCTGCTTATCACACTATTCACAAGTCTCTCTGAAGGAGCTTGCTGTCAAGTCCACATTAAGACTACCCTGCAGAAGCTCAATTTTTAGCCTGGAGCTACGGCAGGAGGCAGCTCTTCAGCTATTCTAATTAGCACTGTAATACAAGAGGAAACTTAACCTCCTAGTTCCTTTTATCCATCCATTCCACCTCTCATCAGTAATGTTCCTTAACATTAACAGTCCTCTTCCTAGCAGTCTACCACCTGCAGTAGGTTTAATTCTATCATCTTCTAGCTGTTACCCACTGTTGTTCCAGCCTGATTTCTAAGCTTACTGACTGGAAAGGCTTATTGAGGGCCACAAGGCTCATACTGACCAGCATGAGCAATAGTGACACTTTCAGGCAGACACAGACAAACACACAAAGGGCCAGAAGACTGCAACGTAAACCTAACAATTTGCTCTGTTCATGCAAAAAGCCGGGGATCCCTCCACCCCCTTATGAAGATCAAACACACACAAACTCTTTCTTCACAGGTACAGCATGTCCTAGTTACAGCTGGGACAGAGTTAGTTTTCTTTCTGGTAGCTGGTACAGTGATGTGGTTTGGATTTGGGATGAGAATGATATTGGTAACAGACTGATGGTTTAGCTGTTATTATGCAGTGTTTACTCTAACTCAAGGACTTTGCAGTTTCTCATGCCAGTGAACGAGGTGCACAAGAAGCTGGGAGGAAGCAGAGTCAGGACAGCTGACCCAAGCCAACCAAAGGAATATTTCATACTTAATGGCATCATGCTCAGTACATAAACTGGGGGGAATTGCTGGGAAGGGCCAACTGCTGCTCAGGGACAGGCTGGGTATTGGTCAGCAGGTGGTGACCCATTGCATTGTGCATCACTTGTTTTTCTTGGGTTTTAATCTTCTCTCCCTCTCTCCATTACAATTATTATTATATTTTACTTTATTTCAATTATTAAACCGTTCTAATTTCGACCCACAGTTCTCCAGTTCTCCTCCTCATCTCACTGGGAGCAGAGGGGAGAGTGACCAAGCATGGTACTTGGCTGTCAGCTGGGATTAACCGTGACACAGTGACAGAGTGCAGCTGCAAGGGCAGCACACGAGCTTGACTCTAGCTGGTTTTACCAGAGAGCATCCCTCAGTGTAAGACCCACTTGCAAGGTAGCTCTGTTCTCTGTGGGATCTGAGAAAGGTAAAACCTTTACCACACACCAGAAACAGATGCCATCTCACATGGAATTGTTTAGACAGTTCTGTGGGCCTTGTACAGAATAAACAGCCATCTGGCATGCATACAAAACCACACCACCACCTATGAGCATTGCTTTATCTTCAGTAACAAGAAAGAGGTCTCTAGCACAGAAAGGAAGGTTCAAAAACGAATGCTTTGAAAAAACGGGAAGGAACAAGAGAAAAAAAAGGCAACATTTGTAGGCACCTACTGTCTTCCTGATATTTGGCAAGTCCCTGGAGGGCTGAGGTAGCCAACACTTAACTTTGGTTCTAGAATGCACACAACTTCTGCCTGTTTGTGGTTGCAGCAGCTGAACATTCCCTGCAAAGAGGCAGAGGACTTTCAGGGTCTTCCTCATAATCTTCACCTTCAACACCTTCTCTTGTACTGCCTTTTCTGACTTTATAAAACAGCCTTCCTACCAGTGCTGAGGGTCAGCAGTCTCCCTTCCTCAAGAGAAATACAGTGATTATGATGCAGGTAAGATTTCTTATGTCAGGTACAATATCACCTTTCCAGCTTTTGCCTCTTAAAAGCAGATTTCTTTAGCGCTGCTTGTTATTCAGAAAGATAAATTTGTATTACTGAAAAAATACATTCCAAAAGCACAATCGCAGTCACATTTGTTTCTAATGCAATACTACAGAATTTTTTTTTGGTGGCTATCAGAGTCTGTACACTCCAAAAACTTGCAATTTCTCAGTACAATACCCACAAGTAAGAAAACCAGATGTCCTCTGACACACATCTGATCACCACAGTTCACCTGGAATTCTCACTCTCTGTGGGCCAACCTATATTCTGCATGCATATCCAATGCAGGATATTGGCACATCCTGCTTTAGGAGGTATCAGTATCTCCTGACTAGCTTCATGAAAAGCAAACACAAGAGAGTCTTGTCCTGTTGCATTCCTGTCCTTATGGATAGAGGAAAACTTAGCTTATAACAAGCCAGACTACCTGAGAAGCTGTTGCAGTAAGCCTGACCAAGACAACCAGACAGTGAGATGGACGATGCAATACCTGCACCAAAGGATGTCTGTCCAGGACAAAACAACAAGCTGTGTGAAATTAAAAGCCACATCCGTAGACTGCTGGTGCCAAGTACAATTGAAAAGGACTGCAAGGTTATGAAAGGGCCCTTTAACATTTAATGAGAGAGATCTTTTCATTCAGAGAAGGCATCTCAACAGAATGTTCAGATCCATTCTGCTGCTGTCTACGTTGAAGCTCATTTTAAACTAAAAGGATGACAGCTCCAAGTGCGGAGACTCACATCTCAGTTCTGCTTGTATGTTAATGCTCACAATTCAGATCTGAGTAATAGCATTATAGTGACTCTTGGATTAAAATCGAGTTTCAGGAGGATTATGGCTCATTCCTGCTTCTTCATACCAATTAACCTTGACTGCTAGGCAGAAACCTCTGTTCTCTGCATGGGAACAATTCCAAGAGCTATCAAGAAAGAGGGATCAGGCTAGCTGTAGAACAACAGTCCACGTAACAAGCCCTACTTAACACCTAACACATTTCCAAAGAAAATGAAATCCCTAGACTCCACTTATGCATAGTTCTTGTTGAATAGAAATACCACAGGACGTATCATGTATCAGTCATATCCACTACACTGTGTAGAAGTCTCGTAAAAATTATCAGAATCACACTTTTCTTACAGTCCTGTTCTCTCCTTCCACAATACAAAGATCTCAGTCCCTGTAATTCAGTTGTACTCCACACCCTTAAGTGTGTATTTTATTATCTACTCTCTGCTGTGTTAAGAGTAGCTTAGCTTCCCTAATTCTTTTATAAAAGCCAGGACTGATCAACATTGACCAAGAAACACTAGCATCACTAAGGAGTAACTGGAATAGAATGCAACAGCTGATTAACATCTGAACAGGAACAGGACAGGAAGCAAAGGACCAGAATTCAATCCCCAGAAGGAATGTTAATGGAGAATAAAAATACCCAGGGGAGATTTTGACCAGGAAATGAGCACCAGCTTTTTAATGCATATAAAGCATAGAGCCACCTTTAATGGCTACACCTGAAATTGCACAAGAACCAGTTCAGCAAAAGGTCATTTACCAAGTTACCTTTAGCACGGACAGCTACTTCAAGGCCTAATGACAGCTTCTCATTCAGAACTGCTGACACACCAGAAGCGTGTTTAGCTTGTTCAGTGATCCTGCTAGCTTGATCTCTTTAGTTTGTTCAGTGATCCTTCCAACTCTCAAAAGGTAGTTTAGGCTACAAACTTTCGGAGTCTCTTTGTCTTTGCACCCTGGGTTCCACGTCCCTCCTCACTGTCTTCTTACCTGTTCTTTTAAGATCTCCTGTGGGAAGACTTCTAGAGTATATTGCTCAGAAATTTAAAGAAATACCAGAACATTAGATAAAAACTCATAGAGATTAGGAGAACTCTCAAAAGTTTCTGCAAGTGTCTGGACCCAGCTAGAAAAAGCAAATCTTGATACTCTAACAACGTGTATCTGGATAAAGTTGATAGGTCACATGAGGGAAATTTGGGAGTCATGGCCTTAAACTTTCTCAAACACAAGCAAGGGAATAGCTACAACAAGCAAACATTTGAAAGAGGGACATTTCTATAGAAAATCAACATGCAGGAATTCCCTTCCCAGACCTCTGTCATATCCTGAGCTGTGCAGGAAGGGAAGAAGAGGTGAAAAATCATATGTTACCTTCCTAGAGCATAAAATCAAAAGGCATTTAATTAGGACAAGGTAGAAACAGCTTAAATTTTTCAACTACTGAGAGGTAGACTCTCAGCCCCTATAAGTACTCCCTAAGTCTCACACAACCCCCAGCAATGAATACCAGCTGAACTGAAACTCTTGTTTCAGGCTTTGGTTGAGAAGTTCTGGGCAAACTGCAATCTCCATCTCTTCAGTGCCAGGGACCGAATGTCACTGAGTTGTCCCTCTAGCACAGATATAATAATGCTAGAGAATGCTCCATTGCTGGAGCATTCAACTATATACTTGCCACGATTCACTCTCCAAGACATCCCCTCTGTCCGAGAGTCTCAGTGATGCACAGATGGCTGACACACTATGCAGTATCTACACAGTGGGACAATGGAGCAGAGCACATTATTTGCATTATTTACAGAAGACAGATGGACAAGTTGCTACAGTGACCTAACCTACAGAGCATCTGCAATGCTGAGGAGGTGCTAAGTCCAGCCCTAATGCTTGCAGGTGCTGACAAAAACAAATTAAAAAAATAAAGCGGCTCTTTACAGCAGTCAGCTTTATTCTGAAATGCTATCACTACAACCACGCTTGCAGAGTAATTCATGTGCCAGTTTTGTTCCCATAGAGCCTTTAACAGCAAGCAGAAAACAAGATACATTGACTGGATTTATCCTTTTCAATCATTAAGAGAACTGATATCTGCAGTACTTACTTAATCCTTGGCTGTAAGTTTTGTATGTGTGCAAGTCACCATATATAGCAGGTGGCACATACTGTTGGGAGACACAGACCAGGAAGGAAACAGCATCAAAATTGGGTGACACTTATTTCAAGCTATGGATGAAGAAAAGTAGCAAAATCCAGCTCAAACCTGCTCAGTCATCTGATTTTTTTTGAACATTAAATATTTGTGCCTAGTTTTAAGATGTTGCTTTTGCTGCCTAAACAGGACACTAAGCATGTTGCAGGCACTTTGATTGGTAGGCTGAGGAAGAAACTTAAAATAACATTACAGGGGTCTCACATCTGTTCTAGACACGAAAAAGCCTCATTTACAAGGAGGATCAACCTACTTTAATTGAACGCTATGGCTAAGAATGACCAAGTTGTACAGAGGCTTACAATGATCAGTTCGCCCATCCTCCACCAACATGCACCACAACAGGCTCTTTCATTCCATGATCACATGGCTGCAGTCAAATATGACAGACTGTTCAGCAAGTAATAAAAAGGATCAGCTTTTCCCCCAAGGTCTTGTCTACATATACACTGTACTAAATCAAAATGATTTAGAAAATAATATAAAGCAGTGTAACACTCCTGGGCAAATGTTCTTAATTCAGTTTAAGAGCACTTTACATTGAAACAACTTATGTTAAATAGATACAATACACACACTAAATTAAGGATGCCTATACAGGAATGCTGCACTAATATCATCACAGCTGTCTCTAATCTGATTAAGTTAAATCAGTACAACTTCCCTGCAATGGCAAAATCCTTACTGATATTGAAGTTAACCCTTTTTTGCACTTTTCTACTTCCAAAGAAGGTTTTGCTGGTTTTGGTGTTTGGTTTGGTTTTTTTTCTTCCAAAAAAACCCAAACCCACAACAGTGTGACCTCTTTCAGAATCAAAATAAGCTAACTACACTACACAAGGTATACTAAGTTACTAAAGGTACAGACATTTATATGTCTTGAAAGTTTTATTAATCCTATGCCAAATAAACATCATAACAATGCTCAGACCAG
Organism: Pomatostomus ruficeps; assembly: GCA_013400735.1. Lineage (NCBI taxonomy): Eukaryota > Metazoa > Chordata > Aves > Passeriformes > Timaliidae > Pomatostomus > Pomatostomus ruficeps. The sequence continues at coordinate 56,937 of VYZT01065593.1, read as the reverse complement.
CACAGTTCAACATTTTCTCTATTTTCCCCATGCAAGATGGAAAGGGTGGTCACAAATACTCACACTGTACACTGTTTTCCATACACCCACACAGCTTTTGCTTGCTGATGTCCAACATACCTGGAGCAGTTCCGGGAACAAATGTTCCCCACTCGCTCATTCCTAAGGGTATGGCTCACCAACAGTTTATCTGAGCAAACTGAAGTGTGGAGTTGGAGCACGTTTTATCTAACTGCCCCCAGGCACAGTCTTACTACTGACCCTCTTCTACCAAAATATGTTCTCCTGTTAACTGTGGGGTAAGCACATACACAAACCAAGTCCTAGGTCACAGACCTAACATGCTACAAACCCACACTCTGAAATCATCTCTCATCTCCTCAATTCCCACAGCACTTCCCCAGGAAACATATCTCTCAAAATTATATTTCAACAATTCTAAAATTAGTGGTGTCCTTTCCACTCCTCATTAAAAACTAGTCAAATTCTTCCTCCTGAATATCAAGATTAAATTTATTTTCATTTTTTTGGCACTCTTTCATCTCTACCTGCTTTTTCAATCATGTCTCTTCAAGCTTACCAGTCTTACTCACATCCATACCAGCAACACAACCATTTCTCTCTCCTCAGGGCCACCTTTTACTGTTGCCTCTGAGCTATCATGTGCAGAGCTCCTCTTCAGTGCAAGTTCTCCAAGTTCAGCACAGAAAGACAATATCAAGAATCCTCTCAGAGCCCCTTGAAGAGAACTAAAGTCCTCATTGGCCTTCAGAAACTAAATTGTGCCACAACTCTGAATAAAGTGGTGAGCTGTCACTTGAGTACCAACAGCAATTAACCTGAGTTGTAAGTTCTTTTTTTCTTCCTTTTTTTTTTGAAAGAGCTGTTTTGAAGTCTAGATCACATGGCATCAAAGATTGTAGGTACACAAGAGTCTGGTTGCTAAGGGAACCACACTTCTCTATTTTCTAAGATTTAAACTTCAACTCTCAAAGGGCTGCAGATATTTTTTGCAATAAACTGTGTGCTCTTAAGTCTCAGATTCACACTGGCGCAATTACAGTTATGTAGCCCTGCACCAACTCTAGGATTCATTCTCACCATAAATACATGTAAAGAAGAAGCTAGGAACAATTTTCATTTCATAAGTAGAGAAACTGAGGCACTAGGAGAAAAAAAAACAGCTTTGTGCACTGGTTTTGCATTAAGTTGCAAGTTAAAGAAGAAAAGTCTCAGCTGTCATAAGAAAGGAATTACACAAAAATGCAGCAAGACAGTCTTATTTCTTGTACCTAAAACAAGAAAGATCTTGGATAGAAAAGAAAAAGGAAAGTGTGCATGAGCTAAACACCCACCTGGCAGCAATTGAGCTGAATAGCCTGCAATTCTTTATAAGAACAAATAAAGCAGCAACCCTGATCCAGTAGTAGAAGAACAATATTTTTACTATACTCAATTTCTTCTGCTGCTGGGGTTTAATCTCAGCAAGAATTGTTTTGGTTTAATTAGCTTTTCCCTAGCAGACGGTCAGATACGAGAAGCAGAGAATGGTACGGACTTAACTGTTGGGTGATTGTGCAGCTGCATCTGCAGCTGAACCGTTAAGCATGTCCAGGGGTCCAGCTGTAGTTTGCACGACACAGGCCGTCCTGCCATTAGCCAAATGTCGGCTTCCTCTTTCTCCAGATTATGTGTCAGTCAGAGCAAATCCAAAGGCGGGCAAACAACTAACATGCAGTTTCACCACCATCCCCTTTCTCAGACAAAACCCCCAAATCTTAATCAACTGGAAGCCCCTCTCTCTGCAGTGACAGAAGCACATTTAGAAGCATTGCCATGGAAACTTGAGATATCCCTTGTGCTATTCATCGGAGAAGATCTAGCACAGAAATATTTTATGATCTCTATGGCATGAATATATACAGCAGTCAGCAAAATGAAGCAAAACTAGTGACACCAGCATTGTGTGAGGATAGCAGTGGGGTGTTCTTCAACCAAGCTGCCTGAACCTCGCATCACTACAATGAGCAGTAACTTGCTGTAAGCTGGCAGGGAAAAGCAGAGCAGCACTGAGAGAAGAAAAGTGGTGTTTGAGGAATAAAACTATTCAGCCAAAGGGATGAAAGAGGAGTCATCACAGCCCTTTCTCAAAGCTGATTATATCCTGGCCCTTTCCCTTACCAGAGGTTACAAGTGGTGTTGCTACTGACTCCTTTGCAAAGCAGCATTCCTACCAGGCACAGACATCTCCCACTTAACCCATGTCACAGTCACTGCCTACTTTGGAGATTACATCACGTATTCCTCACTGACTTCCACTCAGCCTCTGCAGCTAGGCATGATGCAGTGATAGAGCATCCACTCCTGTACACATTGGCAGTAATCAGCTCAAAAGGACACAAAGGCCGAACAAGGAGATGGCTTTCAAAACCATGTTTTTGGCCTAGCAGATTCAGAGCCCAAGCCAGGGACAGGAACAAGCACAAAACTTGTCTCAACTCTGCAAACAATGCAGCAGCATGGCTCCTGAAGCAGCATGTAACCTGGAGCATCTTCTCTCTTCTTTGTGATGTGGTCCTGTAATTAATCTGCCTCAGTTTGCCCCATTTGTTTGGTTTGGGTTTTTTGGTTGGGTTTTTCTTAATGATTCTCTTAGTGTTTAGCACCACTGAACTACTGAGAGGTTTTATGCTGAGTTTAGTCACAGAAATGTAACATGGCTTAATCCATTTTAGGAAAAAAAACCAGATCCACCCATCTATCTTTCACTGATGACCTGTGTAAAGCACACAACTGACTATGGCTCCTCTCTCCCTGCTCTTCTGGGCTCCAGTCAGTCCTTTTAACAGTAGGATCCAAGCCACAGCAGAGGGGAGCCCCTGCCCTGCACAAGGAGGCTGCCTGTCATAGCAGTCATGGGCTGCACTGCTTGTCCTTCTGTACATGCTGTATTGTACCTCCCAGGTTCACCTTCCTCCTTTGGAGGGGGATAACCACAAATGCCCCACTTGTGACCAAGCTGGGTTGCTTCAGCTCTTCCCTCAGACACAACTTCTCTTCATGGCAGATGAGTCAGAGAGAGCTCTCATCAACTACCTCCCTACCTCCTTCCACATCTGTCATCATTGCTCGCACCAGTGCTGCTCTTTAGCTGGAGCTAATTATGAGCATCAATTGTCTCAAGGGGCAATTGCAGCAAAGGCCCATCACTTCAGTTTTACCACACGGTCAGCTTCTCCAGACTACTTTACCTCCCCTGCCTGGCATTGCTCTTGTAAAACTGAAATGCCTTTACCACTGTTGTCCTTTGGGATAGCATAGGTTCATTAATTATTCTAAGGTTAAGGAAAAACACTCCTTTTTAGTAATGCTAAACAGACAAGTTCTTCCCCTACACAGGGCTCCTTCCTGTAGATCCCCCATAAGCAAACCCTATCCAGCTCTTCAGAGAGCAAGCAGGCAATGTGAGATAGGCGAGCTACAAGTGAAGGCACCTATCCTCAAAGGGGCTCTTACCTGAGGGCTAATCAACTCCAGATATCTTGAAGAAAGCAGGCCACCACATTCCACATACCTTTTTTTTTGTCAAGTGTAAGACAACAACCTGAAGAGCTAGTAGCTCACTGGTCATCTAAGGGCAAAGACTGTGGAGGAATGCCAGCACACAGCCAGGCAGATGTTGCAAAGACAAGGTGTTTGCTCAGTACCGACAGTGAGCTGTTCACTCACGCCTTCAGCTTCATGCAGCTAAACGAGCTCGGCTGAGTCTGTGACTCTGGACTAAGGAATGTCTCAACTGGACAAACACCACATCTGCTGTCGGCTCAAGGTGCCCCAGGATCAGGCCAATTCCCAATTTCACCATCCAGCCGTAGCCGTGCCTTCTGCTCTCTGTTCCACCAGGGGGAGATCTAGCGACTTGGGAGGGTCACAGCTCTAGCCAGAGAACACATTGCCCGGGCAACGGTGGTTGGAACTGGATACAGGAACACAGAGGTCTGGATTCCTACAGCCTTGAAGGCCACCAGAGAAGCCTAAACAGTAATTTAGTGACTTTCTCTCCACAACATATTAAAACTCACTGACAGGATGGAAGAAGGCCAAGAATCAGCCCTACTTCCTCCTTGGGTAATGTCACATCCATTTCATTGTCATTCCCTCACTCCTTTCCTGGCAACTGGAAAGTCAGCAGAAGCAGTATGCAATCCAAAGCAAGACCTCCATCTTTGCAGCCATAGCCCATATCACGTGACAAAGCTGAAACACCCGTTATGACAATGATTATACACACTTAAATGTTCTACCAGTAACCTGCCACACAATCCAATTTTAGACTTACTTATATTTTGCTACCACCTCCTGTTGCTGCAGACCATATTGTCCAGTCTGCCACTACAGAACAGAGGAAGGAAAATGAAGATTCAGACAACACACTTTCTCAGTATCCAAGTTCTAATAGTCACGTATGGAGTCGGTGGCCAGCTAGTTTGAAATAAAATGCACAGTTTACACAAAATCAAAAGAGAAGAGAGCTCAATGCAAATAATTTCCAACTGTTTCACAATGCTAAGAGCCTTGGAACAAGTAACATTCCCTTAATCACCTATCATTGAGATCCTGCTTTGAAAAGTGATACAACCTTCTGGAGAGAGGGTAGCATGGCCCTGTTTGTGGTAATGTGAGCTCTGCAGCGGCTCACGTGGAGAGTGTGGTAATAGCTAAAAACCAAAAACTAAGCTATAAAGCCAGAGAACTCCTGAGAGCAAATTCTTTCATTCCCACTACTGTCTAAGGATGGCAGTAGAGAGGTCTTCTGCAGAAGACTAACTTTAATATGGAAATACTGGCAGGTCACAGAATTTCAGGCTACTAGAAATTGCCAAAAGGGAAACTGCAAAAGATCCAAGCAAATTGGGTAATGCACAGCCCAGCGCTTACCCAGAACATGGAAGATGGTCTGCTGTTACTTCCACAAGCCTTGCCTATGGGCTGCCCATAACGACGCTACCAAAGAGGATCACATTTCCCTGTGCCAGGCAAATGAAAGACTTGTATAGAGGACATGGATGGCTTGCATGATGGGTTCATAGAAAACTAGTGACCATTTCTCAAAACAGACATCATGTCAAGGATCCCAAAATAACATAGCTATACCCTGATCTGCCACCCTTCAGCTAACTTCCTGTCCTCAGCTCTTAGGGTACCAGCTAGAAAAAAAGATTTTCCAGAAGAAGTTGGAACAGAACGTTTACCCACCGACTGGGGTAACACTCTTGCCCAGGTTAAATCCCTGAGCTATTCCATCTCCAGGCAGACATCTTGTGCATCATTTGTACTGAGCAGAGCTGGATGGCATGAACCACTCAATCATCTACTGATTTCCAAGAGCACACAGGCTGCAGGGGGGACGAGCCAACCTTAATTGGCCTTATCGGTGTAAATTAAACCATACAACACACCCAAGCAAACAGTCAGTTCCTTTGGAGGGGCAGACATGAGTTATTTTGCTGCAGCTATAAAGGAAACATTGCTGCTAGGACATGCCCCTGGAGTGACTGTGCCACTCAGCTCTCCCGGTGCATTCCTGGGGTTGTTTAGCATGGAGTCAGCTCCAGCCTTTCCACAAGCAAGAAGTCTGAACCCTGAATGCCATCTGCAAACACAGCCAGACTCCACCTCCTGCATGCCTGCAGGCCACCAGGTGTGGCCAGGAATGGCACAAGCTACACACTAAATACACCTTTGATGTGGAGCTGAAAGCACGTAGCCACGGGGCATGAACAGCACGCCGCCCGCCGTAGTGCTGACTCCCACTGCAGGAATGCGGCTGCAACCACAGGCCAAGGAAGGCAAACACATTGCATTCCTCACCAGGCAGAGAAGGAAAACAAGCAGCAAGCCCGCCCACACACCCACCCTGCTGACACCCGCCATGCTCCCTCCCCACACATGCCTGCATGGCCACTGTCAAGACCCCAACACCTTCAGCCCCAAATTTATTTGTGTGAGGGTCAAATTCTTCAGGCAACTTCTTGAGTCCATGGGACAAGAGAAACAGAGCAAGGCCGGAGAGTTCTCCATTGGGCATGCAAGCCACGGGGAGAAGAGCTGCTGGCCGGGCCGGGAAGTAGCCACAGTCCAGGGCAGGAACAGCTCTGTGTACTAGCCTGGGAAGGGAATTTCCCTGACTTTTCCTGTAAGACAAGGGGCAAATGTAATGCTGAGACCTCTTGAGCTGCGGGGGAAGGGCTGAATAAGAAGTTGACTTTAGGCAACAGGAGTGCTTGGAAGGATCCAGGGTTTTTTTTATCCCCAGGAAACCATTCTACCTTAAGTCAAGTAGCTTCTCTGGGATGCAGGCACTTCCTCATTACCCCAAAATCCTTCTGCAAATGCTTGTCTTCACTGCCCACACACAGAGATATGACCTTCATTGTACATCATTCTTCCACTACAGCACTGACACCAGGTCATTTCAGTGATCAAGAGAAGAAAAACTTAATGTACAAATACCCAAGACATCAGGTAATCTCCTGTCTCAGAACTTCATCATTTTAGAGTTGCAAACAGACTCTAGTTGCTCTAGTCAGAAAAAGCATTATTCCTCCTTCATGCAGCACTCCTACAAATCTTAAAGCTTTCCAGAGAATTCACATTCTCAAATATGAAGTTACTCTAAATGGAAAAAGATGAGGATGCCTCAGATGTGAAACTGTCAGCAGAATTCTCAAGTCTATATTGTGAACTCCCAACATTGCGAATCTGCACTTATTCTGTGCAACATAACTAAACAACAACCCACTCCTAAAAACCTTAAAAATCCATCACCCAGTGCTAAGGGCTAACTCTGAGACTTAATAGCCAGTGCTCTCTCAGGACCAAACAGAAAAACAAACACCCTTAAGACCACTGCAGCAAGAATATATCCGACTTGAATGTAACAGACACAAAACAGTGTCAGAAATTCAAAGACAGCCAATTAAGGGCTGAAACACTGTAACCCCTGGGGAACCTGAAAGGGGAAAGGTCAATGTAGCCATAAGCTCCAGAAACATCGTGATGCATCTAGCAAGCTGCCAGAGCAGGGATGATTTATAAGGCTTGCGGTCCAGCTGTTCCACACCCCACATGTGCATTTCAAGGCCCTCACAGAGGGAAATGATCTGATATTAAGTAACAAGAACAAACCAGACGAGGTCCAGTAGACTTTCTCATGCCTGTTGAAATTCAAGGCCTCAGGCTACCAGTCCCCTTCAGTCAGCTGCAGTAGCTCCAGCACTTGGAAGAATGAGGCATGAAAGACCAAATTTACCAATAGATTTATATCCAAAGATATAAATAGAAGCCTGGCAGGATTTACAGATTAGGTGTCTAAATCACTGCATGCAGGAGAATGGGCTTCTCCCTTCTAACCACTCCATACCTCTCCAACCCCAGCCACCACAAGAAAACCCATTTCAGACAGGATGGAAGCCCCTGCTGTTCCACACATTGCCAAAGGGCCATCCCTGTGCGATCCACTTTGATGGTGACGGCACCCGAACTCCACAAGTCTCAACAGTGCAACCTGCAATGGCTGCAGCTCTCGCAGAATGTAGGTCTGCCTGTTTCCCAGAATAGGAGCTGTCTCTTCAGTCTCTCCTCTCCCTTCCCCCACTACATCTCCACTTTTCATAGAGTTAATACTGTTTCAAGGTACCCTCATCCTGCCACTGGTGGGCGGGTGAGTGGGGGAAAGGGGCCCTTTTATAATTGTAGTGTTGCAATCTGCCAGCCCAGCCAGGCAGCCTGTTCCCGCCTGCACTGCATTAAATACCTTATAACTGATTACACCCCCATGGGGCATGATTAGCAGTCTTCAGAGAACAAAGTCTACTTTCATAAGAATAAGAACAGACACGTACTGCTAACCTACTACACAGCTGGGCAGGTGAGGAAACAGGGAAGAAAGGAGGGTGTGGGGGGGGAAGAGTTAACTGTACCAACCTATTCCTTCCCTCCCCCTATCCTGGCTGAGTTGAGATTTTCACTACCCTGAACAGTAGTACCCCTCAGACCTACCCCACAAGATTCAGGTAACATAAGCTCATAAACAAACTGTTACCTGTGGAAGTTAGGCAAAGTCCTAACCTGGAGAGGCAGGGCCTGGAGGCAAGCGGACTGAGCTTTGCTCTGGGTGACAGCAATTCCTTTACATCAGTTCCTCGGAAAAGGGAAGGGTGAATTCCAACTTCAGCATCAAAAACAAGAAGGAGGGAAAGCTCAAAATATGATCACATATCCACGCCCCTCTCTAACCTCTATATACATCTGAAAAGTCTACATAAGTAACAGCAAAACATCTAATTCAGTCTGGAGGTTAACAGCTCTCCAGGTGACAATTTTTTTCTTGTGGGGAGAAAGGAGGTAGCAAACAGGAGGAAAGCCCTCTCCATCAGCAATAGGTAATAGGGATCCCCAAACACACAGTCCATATGCATTGCCTCAACAAAGAACCAGCTCAAGCGAAACGCAGCCAATCTAACATGAAATGACCTACACCTCATTAGCAAAGTGCCTTCCAAATCTTAAAATGCCCACACAAACAGCCACAAATTTATTTGGTGCTATCTGGCCTCCATCTCAGCAGTGCAGAAAGAATCAGAGTATGCAGCCTTTCGCCAAAAGCAGCATGAAAAATGGCGGCAACTCCGAGACTAAAACAAGCCTAGGATGAGCCCCTTCAGCTACTCTCCCCAAACCTACAAGAGAAGAGAGCAGAGCAGAAAGCTCCAGGAAAATGGTCCCATTTGAGAGAGAAGTCCATGCAGCAGCTTCAACAAAATAGTAAGAAGTCTCCTAATTGTGTCACTTTGGAAATAATTCACCTGCTTTACTCAGAGCCGGCTGGCTTTGCCCATGGCCCCATGGATGCTCATGGTACTGGAAGCACTCATGGTACTGGATGATCATGAGTCTGGAAGCACTCATGTTCAGCAGATGCATCTAGAGGGGACACCTTGCTGACACATTCCACACGGATTCTTACCCAACCCACCCAAGAAAGGATTCCTTAATGAGAAACCAACCCGGCTGAAAATAATCTACTTCTATCTGCTTTACTCAGCAGCTGGTCCTTCAGCCAGCACACAGGAGATCTCTGAACTGTACTGTCTAGTCTCATTTATACAGCAAAATCTGCATATTCTTTATTACAGGAAGACTTGAAGGTACCAATTGACTTCAGGCTGTAATGTACTTGCCATTGATATAAAGCATCAATACATTTAGAGTTACATTACCAAACAGATTGTGCTTTCAGGGTTTATCCTGGATAAATGGGAGCTTTCACCATAAACACAAGTTAGTCATCAGAAGCTCCAGGAGGTAATTTAGATTATCGCAGCCAGCACAAAAATAGTTTTACTTTGGGAGTTGAAGTTGTAAAGCTGTAATAAATTCAAGTGGCACAGTAAAACTTCTTATAAAACCTTAAAATTAGCTGTGAAGCTCCAAATGGCCTTGCACATAATTTGATTCTGCTACCGTGGGCTAGCAAAAGGGAAACCACTCTTCACACTGTAAAAAAAGATCCAAAAACCCTATCATCCTTCAGCTCCTAGGAGACAGAAGAGGTAGGCTTACACTTTGTGTCTCTATATATATGTGTAAAATACATAGAAATAATAAATATATAAATGAATTTTTAAACCCACAGAACTAACAATGACTTGTTCAATCCCACACAGTGCTGGGCAGCTATCAATCAGGCATCAGAGCTCAAACTGGAGCACTGCAATGCAACGCTCTCTCCTGTACCCTCACAGATACCCTGCACCCACCCCCATTCCACGAGTAAATTGCCTTCCACTGCCGAGAGCACTCCTGCTATTCCGATACTGGTATTCACCACCAGAGCAAGAGACCTTAATTTAGCCCCGCACACACGGGCCTTCTGCAAACTGCTAATCCCCACTCCACAGCTGCTTTTCAAATGCACGGACATGTGCAAACTGTAAACGATTTATGGCGCGTGGCAGGAAGACTCCGGGCTCCCTGCGTAGGCGGGGTTTTGGGACAAGATCATGCTTGGACTAATGTTTATATTGTGAGTTGTCATTCAGGCAGTAAATCAACTCTGGAGCTGCACACTAATACAGCCCCATCCAGCTGGGGTCTGGACGACACTGAATTCTGTTATAGCCATTTCAGATACACCTGGGGACCCATTTGCAAAGGCATCATCTAATCATGGAAAAATGAATACTCTTATAAGTAGAATCTACCAAAATTCTGCAGACCAGCAAGGGTGATTTGCTTTCAGGAATCAAACCAAACTGGTATGAGATGTTTGCCAAAAATTACTCTCCATACTAGTCCTAGAAGAAATTGGATTGAGTGCCTACGCAGACATCTAATAACAGACTGTATCTCTAGCAAAATGCAGTTACCTGAGAAAACCCTTCTGAACAAAGTTTTCAGTTTTCACATTTGCCAGTATTCACATAATTGCAGTGTAAGCAATGCTTAGAAATTATATTCTAAAAGGGAAATCAAGATATTTTGCATACTTTAGTGCACGAGACACTTTCTGCTCAGAAAAATAAATGCACTTTAAGGTAGGATGTAAGCTTCAAGTCCATTCTGAAAAAAGGTTACTTAAAACAACTCTAAGCCATAAACATCCTGTCATTTTCCATTTTTTTCTTTTCCCCATTTGAAAATGCTTTTCATACAATACACTGGGTATGAATCTCCCATAGATAAAAAGAAGGGAGAAGAGTTCTCAATAATGAAAAAATTATAAATAAAAATACTCAGGGAAAAAAACCCCAGAACAGTAGCATTAACTGCAATCACTATTCAGTTATGTGAGAGACACCAGACTTCAACTCATCTCCCTAGAATATTTTTAACCTTCCCGTTGGGCAGCAGCAGAGTCATCACTAATGAACACTAAAGCTGCAGGAAGAAATCTGATTTAGGAGAGAGAGCAGCAAGGCATCTTTGGGAATTGCAGAGAGCTTGTGAAGCAAGACATATGCAGGTCTAAAACCAGTTACTCTGAGAAACATATGCCAAAATAATGGTCAAAAACCTTACAGCCACAACGATTATCTAATTATTACCTTGGAATAATAACTTATATTCTTTTGAAACAAATGCCATAAAGTAAAACTCGCCTAGGGCTTTTTATGAGCCTGTGTGCAATTCCTCAACAGTTAGACTACCTCATCTGTCCCTTTTGACTTCAGAACCATTTGTGCATGAGTGTTACATTAATGCAGCTGGACAACTGAGACTTTAAACACAAGAGTAAGAAAATCCAGTTATGACTCCTACAACATTACCAAAGCCAGCTTTATCACAGAGCTAAAATACAAATACAGAACTCAACCAAAGACATAGAAGTCATAGTGGGACTTCCAATTGTGAATTTGCTGACCTTTAAGAAATCAAAAATTTAAACCAGTTCTCTCTTCCCACCAGAAGCTGGTCAGATACCCTCTGCCTAAAAACCAGTCTAACCCTTTTTCCCTGCAGGAAAACTTACTTTCCGATCCTGACCTGTTTCACTTTATTAGCAACACAAAACTTCTATGAAACTCAGTAACCCTTTATTCACAGCTGTTAGGCCTGCCACCAAAGGGTTGTGGCCCTAAAGTACATCTTGTTCCCAGAGAAGCCCATAGAACCCATACAGGAATCTTGAGGTTTACATATCCTGCTTCTGTCTCTGAAAATACACATACAGACTCTTTCCTTCAATTCCCCTTGCATTTAGGCAAACATTACAAAGACGCAGCTTTTTATACATATCTTCATGCCACTGCCACTTATCTTTATTAGCCTATGTATCACATGGAATTTATACCTACTTGCAGCACTGATGATTCTCCTGATCCACAACAGACTGGACACGAGCACAGGACACAGGCTGTCTTCACAGACATTAGTACATTGAGGCTCATGCTACTACATATCAGAACTCACCTGAACAGCCTTAAAGCCCTGCCTTTCAGACACCTTACAGACTAAAGTCCACAACAAGACGGCAACGTGGAGAGGCCAAACTCCACACATTCTTTTCCCCCTTACAAGCAAGGGGAAGAATCACCAAGTGCTTTGCCTGACCACTCAGCACGAAAAGACAATGTCTTCAGGTAACACGGGCCTCCTCTACAAACCGCACTATGTTTCCACAGATCCTGCTCTTCACCAGCTTAAAATCCTCAACTACCGGGACTAATCAGAGCAGCTGCAGTGCTTTGTGGATTTGTTCTTTGGTTGGTGATTTGTTTTTTTTAACTCCTAATGCAGTTACCACAAAAAGCAAGGTCAGCGAGCAACCTAACATAGCACATAAGTGATTCAATACCTTGCCCCTGACACAGGCCAATATATTAAGGTGGTTTAGTAGATGGAGGAAGAAGCCTCAGTGGATAATTATGGAACACACTGCCCTTTCTTCAAACATTTACCTGTTAAGAGATTGGATTATGTCTGAAAAATACACCTTCTAAAACAAGTTCTTTAGCTAAAGCAAGTCTGAACACTTCCACTCCTAAGTGCTTGATCTTTTCTGAATCCCGCTCAGCTCTTAGCCTCAGTGCTATTATGTGGTAGTGAATTTCCACAGATTAGACATCATGTGAAAATACTTTAAAATCATTATTCAGTTTGATGCCTATCAGTTTTACTGAATTGCATTCACTTCAACTGAAGAATACATTCCAGCTCCTTCACCCCTGCACAGCAGTCTTCCTCAGGCTTGGCACCCAGCATTGTTGAAAAGCAGAGGAAAACTGAGCCCACCCAAGTGATGCTTATACTGCATTCCAACCATTGCAAAGCTGTTCTCACACTCCTACATGGTTTTCCACGCCATTTCCTTCCTAAGTACAGCTCCCAGGAGGACACTCTGGAGAGGGTGGCTTATGCCATTCTAACTACGAAACATCCTGCAAGCTGCTGGTTTTGGCCCTCTCTGGCCGAGCATATTTGGAGTAAAACCATACATGAACATCCTGACAATGAAGAGAATGGTTTCCAAGTATGGAACAAACAAAGAAGCAAAGGAGAGAAGATTGTCCTTGAAGTCAAACAGATTCAGGCAAGGTTAGACATGTGAGCAAAACAAGCAAATAGCTCCTGAGAAGGCAAAAATGGTGAGGTCTCAGAGTGCCCACTTCCCTTGAACAAGGCAGGGTCTGACCTGCACTCCACAGTGATTTCACCATGCTATAGAATACACAGGACAATGGATCACACAGCCATCTGCTTCATTTTAAAGTCATTTTAAATCTTGAAATATCATTTTTATTTCTCCTCCACCAAGCTTCACTAAAGCATTCCACATCACAGTATCCAAGCATCTAGACACTTATGGGTTCATCCTCAAATCCCTAGCAAGACTGGTGTTAACCACAATTTCCAACCAAAGAATGAAGAGTAAGAAACAGCAACGATCTGAACACAATAAATCTGTGGGAGACGTTAGGTATCTTTCTGACCATAGCATAGCCCTTCCCCTCCAACCAGCTGTAAAGGTATTTCAACTTTAAAAAGTAACATTCTTCCTACTACAGTAACAATCTGAGCCAATCTAGATCTAAGGAAAAGCCCTCAGGAAAGGGAACTGGCAGGGAAATAGGATGGATGATTTCATGCCCTACGGCATTAATCCTGTCTGCATAGGTTACACACATAGTTCCTTTGCAGTCCTGCGTAAAATGAATCTCAGAGAGGATCACATTTACCCAGGTACTAGTGATTTGAAATACACACAGCTGGCATGAATGCCAACAAGCACTCTCTCTCCAAAGCTCAGGGTGTCATACAGAAGGTATCTTTCCAACCAAAAGCCTTCAAAGCAAGGAGACGAATATATCCAGTTTCAGGACCTTAAATTTACTCTCAAAACATTGACCAAGTCATAGTCAAGAAAATCTGCTCTATTATGACAATTCCAGATCCTGACAAGCCCAGTAAAAAGAGCAAGATGAATCAAAAAGGTGTCAAGCCAGATCCTCATTTGTTAGCAGAGGAATCCTACCCTCAATCTGTATCACATGCAGGCTCATTTGACACCTCTACATGTTGTATTTCTCCGAGCAACACACACGGCAGAGAGTTCTGTTGTCACTCTGTGCTGAAGAAACAAGGCCCATGATAACAAATACACAACTCACTAAATTTGTCAGGACCTAACCTCCAGAACTGTTTCTTGGGTCTACACTATAGATGTGGTGATACATGGAAATCTCAGAATCCAGTTTTCAGTGGATTCTCCATAAAACCTAGCAGACATTTTAACAGATTACAGAGCTTACCTTCAGAAAAACCATCAGCCTCCAAGACGCACAAGCATGAAATCAACTACCAAAAAATACAGTTACATTTTACTAAAACTTATTTATTTTGCTACTGCTCAAATACCTTAGCTTTCTTCACCTTTTTAAAAACACTTTATATGCCACACCAGCTGCCACAAGCCCTTTCTCCAAGCCAACTCTGGTACCATGCAGACCAGCACACCGACCAAAAATTATTTGTCCCATCTGACTTGATTTGTTCTGCTCTGGGACAAAAAGCAGCAGGCAGACTTGTAAAAGACTACAACTTTTCCGAGGCTTTAGTCTATCTCCCTGAAAAGCTACACCACAATTGAATTTAGAGTGGATGGTGGAGATAAGAATTGAGGGTTTGTTGGCTGCAAAGCAAGTGACTTAGCAGCAGCCAACAAACAACTTGAAACAGAGTGGAAAAACACACAAGGACGGCTTTAGTTCAGAAAGCTGGTTTGGAGAGTGAAGAGGCAACAGGTCTTGGCAAGTAAGTCATCCCCTCCTGACCTAATGCCTTGTTAATATTAAAGATAAAGACAGCCATGGGCTGCACTTTGGAACTCCACTGGCCCTGCTGAAATGCATTCACAGGATTTCAAGAGCACTGGGTGCCTGGGAAGGAATGAAAAACCCCTCTTGATACCACAGCTAAAACCTGGTAGCTTAAATGCTGATTTAACAGTCAGAAGTTAAATCACACTGTATGCAAAGCACTGCTGGGATACAGGCACTTTCTGCAGTGATTCACTAGGAAGCGAGGAAGAGAGAAAGGAGTTGTCATGAAGGTGACCTGAGAGTGTACAATCAAAAGACCAGCTGCTGGGTACCAAACAACTGCTCTCTAAACTGGATCTCAACAGTGAGTTCAGGAGAGGACAGAAAGGTACACCTACAGCACCTACCAGAGGAAGGGTTAAAATTCACATGGAAAAAACAATGTGGTGGAACAAATGCTGATAGACCAGAGGGTCACTAGAATCACTTGACTTTGACATTGCAATTATTGCAAGAGCAGGATCATCAGAAAGGATTTCATTTGGATTATGGCTGGGCAGACTCCTTGTGAATTATACAGACAGCATGGCTACTTTGGCACTGATTGAGCACATTTAAGACTGCTTTCCTGGACGGCATGTCAAGAGCACTGGCTTACATCTTTAACTCAACTTCCCAAAAGCTCTTGTGAATTTCTCAGGGTCACTCTCATTTCACTGACACTCCGGTCTCTCAATTCTGGCAACCCAGACCTATGATGCAGAGAACATCACAGAGAGGGACAGTTTTTCAGGTACGTGGTTCACATATTCTCAAAAATTTTGAGTAGTGGTACAAAAAGATCACAGCCTGACTCAGCACCAATTCATTCCTGGCTTTCTTACCTGCTCTCTGATGCTTCAATAAGGATTCATTGCTTCATCTTATGTAGATCCCTTATCCTGGTTCCTTCTCTGAATCTGTAAAACAGAAATGCATAGCTCTGAAAAGCTTTCACTGGCACAGAACTATCTACATGTGATGGATGATTCTTTCCAGTGGACAAGATCCACCTGGCATCTCTCAGATCTAGGTCATTCTCAGCCTTGCCAGATTTGTGTATCATTTGCACACGCTCATGCCTACCAATGCAACCTCCTGTGCACCTAAAAATTGGTGTATTAGCATTCAGTCTTTTACTCTGCTCTATGTAGAGTGCTCAAGCTCAGAGCCAGAAGTAGTACAGTATTTACCATTCACCTGTCTTTCTTTAAAGTCTCCCCATTTTCCCAGAGGCTGCACACTAGTTCTATAGGGGGAAGCATCCTTTGCACTAGAGAGGATGTCCAGGCTGGCAGAGAATTTCCCATTAACCCCTGCCGAGTCGGAATGCTGATTCTTCTTTTCCAACCCTGCCTCTGCCAATTACACTCCGGTTCTTTAACACAGGTGCTGGCCCAGACTTGTTCCACATTGCCGCTCCTACTCCAGCAACGCTCCCTGCACAGATACTGCTTTCTCATCCCTCACACCACCTAACTCTCCACCACTCAGAAACGGCTACACCTTGCGTGGACCAGGTTCTGCCTGCCGAATCCGTGCCTGCCCTGCTCCCCGGCATGGGTCTCTCCCCGGGAGGGAGAGCTCCGTAATGCCCCGACGGCTGAGGCAGTGGCACCACCACCCTTTCCCACGGGGACCGTCCCTTCCCTGGGGCCGGGGCTGTGGCCTCGCCGCCCTCCCGCACCCGGCCCCTCCCCACCTGGCTGACCCCCTCACTCCGCCCACGGTGCGACCCGCCCGGACCCGCTGTCCTCGGGGAACTCTACAATTCCTCGCCACACACGTGGACAGAAAGGCCCACCCCGCTCGCTGGGCGCCGCCCGAAGCCCCCCTCCCAGGAAGGCCGGAGAGCCCCGTGGGCGTAGGGGGCTCCGCCCGGGGCTTGGTCCCCAGCCGGTCGCGTTCCCCGTTCCCCGCCCCCGGAGCCCCAGCCCGGCTCTGACCCGGTCGGGCTCGATTCCACCGGGGGTCCCAGTGACTTTGCGACCGGTTCGGCTCCGGTTCGGCCCCGCCTCGGGCCCGCCCCAAACTTTGCCCCCGCCCGGCCCCGGCCCCGCGCTCTCTCCTCAGGCCGCCATTTTGCCGCGGGGCACGCCGGGTAATCCAGCGGAATCCCCACGTCGCGGCGCGGCTGCGTCATCGGGCGGCACGCGCGGGGGGCGGGGCGGCGGTCCCGGCAGCGCGAGGGGCGGGGCGGGAGCTGCCGGTGTCGGGGTCCGGGTTCAGCTCCTGCCCCTGCCCGCCTGCCCCGGGACCCGGGAACACCCTGAGGGGCGGCGGGACGGCACCTGCCGGTGTCGGGGTCCGGGATCCGCTCTTGCCCCTGCCCGCCTGCCCCGGGACCCGGGAACACCCTGAGGGGCGGCGGGACGGCACCTGCCGGTGTCAGTGCCAGGATCTGGGACCAGCTCCTGCACCTGCCCCGTGTTCTGAGAAACAACCCAACAACCTGGGGCATATCCCAGCCTGTCACTAGGGAAATACAAACCCAACCGTGGGACCAGGTGGAGAGGGAGGGAGAAGGGTAGAGTAGCAAATGGAGAAATCCACCTGAAATCCCCAAAGGACAACTGCCTGCTTCTTAAAGGAGAGGTGCTGAGGACTGTGTGTACCAGGTTGTACTAGCAAAAGCTAGTCAAACCCTGACACAATTTGAGAATGTGCCTTGGTATTCATTTGCAAAATCTTTCACTGTGTTGTTCTAGTCTTGCGTCTTTGAAAAATCAGTACATTTTCATTTCTAACTAAATCACCCAGTTTATTCAACTCTGAGCTCAGACAGGTACTTTTTACACTGCCCCTCATGCCCAGTGCATAGACTTACTCACCCTCTGCTTCCATTTCCTGTTATCCTTTCTTACACATACATCTCATGAATTGATGATTCGCACAGTAAATAGTGGAGCCTAGTTCAGAGGAAATCTGCCTGGTTCTGAAAAATCCTGATAGAACTTACATGATGTTCTTCAATGTGCTACTACATTTACAAAGCCTTCAGATTTAGATTCAGGTAGTACCAGGCTCACAATGCTGCAAACTCTGCCCAAATGGTCCCCTCTCTTACACAATAAAAGACAGGTGCTCAGCAGGACCCCTCTTCCATGACCTTGGGAATATTGTCTGCTGTGCGCCCAGCAAGTGCCGTCTGTACCACACCACGCGTCAGCCAGGGATATTTCAAGACAGCCTTCGGTACTTGTGCCCCCATAAATTCTCCAAATCCTCCCTGTGCCGGAGTCAGATAACAAGCAGAAGGACAATGGCTCCAAGAATCCAGGCTGCCCATCTGCTCTGCACTTCCAGATTCTTGCTTCCATAGCGCCAGCTGATGAAATTTTCATAGCTGATGAGGTTTCTCATTTCCACTGGGCCTTGCTGCCTTGGAGTCTTCACAGTTGTGGTCTGTTCAGGTTTCCGTGGGTGAGCACTGATGGCAGTAATGATTAGAGTACTTTGCTTTCTTTTAGTGACTTGTCAGAGTAGGATCTTCAAGCTTTTTGCAAGTCTAGGTGAAATAAGCCCTGCAGGAAGGAGAGAGGCTGATTTTCAGATGCTCTCATCATTTACTACTTCCATTAAAGTCAACTCTTCTCAAAATCAGATCTCAAGGTCAGATTGCCAAAGGGAGACAGGAACTCGACTGGGGCTGGCTGAGCACCAGTCACCTGCTCCGAGCACCAAAAAACCACTCTTTCCTCAGATCTCAAAGACCTTGATTCCCAATCCTTCTTCCTCTCCACATACATCCACCCTGCCTTTCCCCATATCCAGTATGCTTGTGAGCTGAACTCACCATTGCCCTGAGCCCAGAGATGTGACATGATGCGGAAGCATGACGTTAGGTTACATTATATTCATTTATATAACACCATTAATACCAAAGTGCAGCTCCCTGCCAGAGCCAGTTGCTCGCTAAAGCCTCTGAAGTTCAATTAACAAGCACCAGGTAATCTAACACTTGACTCCCAGTAATCCTTTTATTTTAAGGGGCCTCTGGCGGATGTAAAGCCCTCAGCAAACAGTCCTGGAAGTACATTTGAGATTCTCTCAAATACCAGCTGAATTTATGACCCTTAGTGAAGAGCAGGGAGGAATCTCTTCAAAATACTTTCCAGCTGGCAGCACTTTATATAGACCCTTGTAACTGAATAAAAGGAACCCCTGGAGGGGCAGGTGCCACCCTGTGGAGGGACAAATCCCTCTGAGGTGCCTACAGTCTTGCCTAGTGAAAAAGGAGATGCCAGAAATAATGTCTCCCCACCAGAAGAAGGCAGTGCAGGCTTGGTCCTCTCAAGTTTGCCATCAAACCTGGTCAAGCAGGGAAGATGGCTGGTGCTGGATGACCCCTTGGGGGTCTCACCTCCCTGAGAGTTGCATGAAGTCCTGTTTTCTCCAACTTGGATGCTGCAGTGCTGAAGGGATTCTTACGAAACATTTGTTTGCTCCGCTACTTCTCTAACTTCAGTTGCACAGAGGATTCCCTGGTAGACTTCAGCGGGGAAACCTTCAGAGGCAAAAGAGGTTTTGTGGATGGGCTGAGCCCACCAAAACCAAAAGACCTGACACTTATTTTGAGTAGAGTTTTCACTCTGGGATATGCCAATACAAGAGGAGCTCAGCACCCAAAACTAACAGCATTTCAGGAACAATAAGATCAGTGAAATACTGCCAGCCTGTGACAGTCAAACAAGTCTGTGGATGCCGAATTGGGCAGCCAAACACATCCTGCCAGTATGCCTGGAGCATACACCTACCAGACAAATACAACCAACCTGCCAATAAAACAGTTGCTAACAACATACCCACGTGTATGGCTCAGTCCATCCCACTACAAGAGTGAGGGCTGGGACTCAATTTTGTGTTTAGTAGAGATTCAACACTCAAAAAAACAATGGAGTCTTTTAACAAGCAAACACATTTCCAGCATCGGTGGCTGAAGAACAAAACAGTGCTGACCCATCCCAGCCCAACATGCTGTTTGTCTTACGGGACTGCCCAAAAGCACCCATCATGGCTGGGATGTAGTTGCGCTGGGCACTGCACAGAAAGATAAGCAGCAACAATATACTGCCCTAGAGGCCTGAATCTCTGAATCTCTTAAATCTCTCTCAAAGCACCTCTGGCAACAGGAAATGGAAGCTGAAGGCAGAACTGGGGGACAATGGCAAAAATCCACCATTGCAGCAGCCCAGTGCTTGGCACAGCTCGGTGTTTTCATGCCATCATGGGGTTTGAGCAGAGCATGACATACAGCTCACACTGGTATTTCAGACATACATAGGGGCACTTTCCCCCAACTGTATGCTTGAAGAATATGCTGCACATCAACACTTGCCCATTGCAATTGCTGCCTATGCATGTCTTCCATAAAGTTATAAATGTGTATGTATAAAAATAGAATAAAATAAATATATATCAGTGACCCCTACTGGCCATTTCCAACTAGCCACAAAATCGTGCAGCAACGGTGAGCTCTTGCCTCTTGCCCAGGTGCAGTATTTCAATGTGAGGCACAGATCACAGAGCCTGAAAGTGGTGTATTTGTGCTCTTTGCACTCACTTTGTGCTGGCTGCATCACTCCTGGAGGCAGGCAGCTGAAATTGGGATTTTCTCACCTCAAGTATTTGTTTGTGGCATCCTACTCATTTCTCTGCTCACCACCAGCTCCATGCCATGATCCCAGCTCTTGCATTGAGCCCTGTACAGGTGCTTCCAGCTCTTACTCTGCACAGTTCCAGGGCTCTGCAAGGGACCAGGTATTGGGCTGGGACCTTATGCAGGGTATTTTTTCGAGAAAAATTCAGTTCTCAGCTGGGACCCACACCACAGATACCTCTTCTCCTCGAGGTCAGCTCCCTGCAGAAGGAGCTGCCCCAGCACTGTACAGTTTCTCCTCCTGGCAGCTTCACCTGAGCCATGCCAAAGCTCACTGCTAAATCCAGCATGAGTGCTGCTGTGCAGCAGAGACTGGACAGCCCTCCTGGGCCAGTGATTTACCTAGGTGAAGGAGTGGAGAGAATATGCCTGACAGGCAGGATGGCTGCTCCAATACAAGGCAAAACCCCATTGGGAAGCAAAGGCTGGAGTCACTGTGTCAGCCTCAGACCAAGATTCAAGGGGCTCTGCCTCCCTTCCCCTTCGTCAAAACTTGTTTAGCTTGTCATGCTAATAAAGTGTTTGAAATTAACTGAGTTAAAAGTATGTGGAGAGCAAGGGGCCGGATGTCTCACTGGAGCATATGGGAAGGTGGTAGAGGATTAGGGTGACACCAGCTCTCCTTGGCATGTGCAGGCAGCCAGGGCTTCATCCAGGTTTGAGCACAGCACTTGCCTGTGTGCAAGGGGATGGCACTATGCACTAGGGCGCGGGGGTTGGCACCTCACCGCGGTACATAAATGGGGAGGGAGTAGCTGATCCCCACAAGCCCTCTGAGGCCGAGCAGGGACTCGTGGACTCTTTCACATAGAGATGCATGGCTGTGTGTTGTCTCCCAAGGAGCCCTCCTGCGTGCCTAGCACGCGCCTCCAACTCACAGAGACTTTTTTTTTCATGAAATCTGCAGCACTGCTCTCCCTGTGCAGCTCTTGTTGTTTATAGGGACGGGTCCAGGCAGGCCGGGGAGGAATTACCTTTCCCTAGGACACGCTTGGTGCTTGGCTGAGTGCACCGCTTCTCTGCCTCACGGGAGCTGCTGAAGGCCAAGGAGACAGTCAGTCTACAATTAGCCTCCCTCCCAACACTCGTCCACATCCCCTGGGGCTGCTAATTATGGACTCCTCTGCAGCCAGGGTTCAAGTCTTTCTAAGTACAGGCCATAGTTTCATGAAATGACCTTGAAATTCTCTGCAACAGGCTCTCCTGCCAGGTTTCACTGCAAACACCAAGATATGCCATCCTCTGTAAACACCCAGGAGCAACCTCAGAGGCAAGCACCAAAAAAGCACAAAAGATTTGCTTCAAGAGTCTCCCATTAAATACTTGTGTGCTCCTGGTGCGATTAAGAGGTTTCATTGCTAGAGCTGCCAATTGGAAAGGCAAAGAGAGACCGCATAGCTGGAGATAGGCTTCGAGGCACCCACGGGTGTGTGCCAGCAAAAGAAAAGCCTGGCAAACATCTCCTTCACACTCCAGTCCTTCCAGACCTCCTCCTGGCAGCAGGAGGCAGGTGGGGGAAACGGATATATCCCCTGAATCGGTGCCCTTGGGAGAGCCCTGATATTAGCTGTTGTACATGCACACAGAAGGAAGCCAGAAATCACAGGGCAAAACAAGATCCTACACCTTCTCATGTACTCATGAGGAGGGGTTCTTTGAAGGGGGTTTACTCAGCCTTTTGAGCTGTGGGGGCACAGGTAAAACCTCGTTTCTCTAACTGCCCTCTATATATACCTCAATCTCTTCCCCCCCGCCCCTTCAAGTCAAAGTCTTTTTCCTCTAGTATTTAATTTTTCTTTTTAAAATTTTTTTCCCCTGGTACCTTTGTCTGGTCTTGGATTGAAGTACTCAGGGTGGATTCAAGAAATCTGTATCTCAAAATAACGTGTGACTTAAGCTTACTTTTGCTGCTACTCACAGCAGGTTTGAAGGCTGTCGGGTACTAAACTCAAGTCCATTACAATGACGCATTCTTCCACACTCAGAGGACCTGTTTTAGTGGAGCAGTCCAGCAGGCAGTCAGATTTTAGCTAGTCCCAAGAGAGCAGCTGCCTGGAGGCCAGTGGAGAGTGCAGACCCCCCTTAGGAAGCAGCAGCCCTGGTGATGAGGGACTCTCTGCAGCTGGCTCTGAGAGGAGGAGAAGCAAGCTGATGATCAGCGGCTTGGATGGAGGCTGACACTTGGCTTTGAACACCTGGGAATCACCTCTTCAAGACATCTCACAGGCACCACCAGGGCATCCACACAGCTCATCCATGCCTGCCTTGATGATGGTAGACGTGTCCAGTGGGCATGCATGGATGGTGCCTACCTGTTGCCCTGACTTTGCAGCGTTCAGTGTTTTTCCTTTTGTGATATCTTAGAACTTTTTCTGTACCATGGCCATGGCTTTTTTCTTAGCAATTATCTATGTTTTCTTAAACTGTATCTATGTTATGAATTCCAGTATACTGGGTGGAGAAATATGATTGACAAGTACTTTGACCAGTGGATTATGAGGGGTGGTAATTTCTACCTCCAATCCACGGTGATGTGTGAAAACCTATAAATAAAAGTCAGAGGGTTCTGCCCTCTCTCTTCCTGCTCTCTCTCCTGCTGCGTCTGTGTGGTTCTTTGTGTGGCTCTCCTTCAGGCCCTCGGCCTAGCAGGCCTGCCTGGGGAGTGCCATACCTACCCATGCCCAGCATCCTTCATCTCCCAGGGCTGGGTCTGCATGGCTCAGGAAAGGTACAAATATTGCTTTGCACAAAATTACTGAAGAACCTGCCCTTGTGGAAAGCTGCTCCTTATTCCATGGCCTAGAACTCATCTTCGATGCCCTGGAGCAAGAGGGTTTATAGCTCTTTGGAGTTCATTCCTAGTTATTCTCATTGTCTATATAAATGTCTAGTCAGGTGTTTTTTAATGAATGCCTTTTCCTGTTACCCAATGGCAATGAGTTCCCTGGATCATCTGTGTTTAGGATAAAAGTAATGTTCCTGTCATTCATTCAGATTGCACTTATTTCTCATCTTGCCTTATATCCTGGCAGGTTGCAAAAGAAGCAAATAAAAGAAGCTCATGCCAAGCCTAGACAGTGTTCTCAGAGACTTCAGGGTCACAGGGACTGTGACATTGGACTGGGGCAGCATTCCTGGAGGCTTCGGGAAAATACAAAATACATCTTGGGGTAGCCCAGGGTGGCTACTCTTAGAGCAGTACTGGAAGGTAGTAAGGTGAATCCAAGGGCAGCTCCCATTCACTGAGGCACCCTTTGCAGAGCCACCAGGCTAAGGGAATTGGGCACTTCCCTCGCCAGCAGCATTTCTGGTGGTCTCAGCTACCAGACCTAGGAAGATTTGAAGAGTTTTTGGAGGCTGAACTGCACTTTTGCCACCAGAGAGCAAAACTTGGAGCAGAGTAACACAGGATAGACTCACCAAGACCACGGCTTGTCCTTTACTCCATCATTCCCCAGATATGCCATCAGTTCTGCTGTTGAGTGCATGCATTGTTGTCTGCTCTGCCAGCCTGGCCATGCTCCACAGTGTGGCAGAACATCGAGATGGTGCAAATTGAGAGAAAAGAGCCAGGAGGTTTTCTACCTTCAACTTTCACCCCCTCCCTGCTTCACTTTTGCCTGCCCCCTCCACTTCCCCGCTGAAGGCACAAACACCTACTGCCCATGGAAGCTATTTCTAAGCAATCCCGGGCATTTGGGGAATGAGGCTCTGAACAAATATCGGAGCGTGTGTGTGCAGAGGGTGCACACACATGCACACACACACACACGCACAGCCACGGTGCTGCTGCAAAGTCAAATATAGACCTTGTGGAAGGGGAACAATGGCTGGGGTTGGGTTACATGGCTGTAGGGCCAGCGAGCTGCTGTTTGTTGTGGGCTGGGGTGGAATTGGAAAAGTAAGGGGGGTGGGATGGGGGAGAACATTTGTTTTAACCTAGAGACCCCAGGCTGGTGCTGTGTGTAAGGCGGAGAGGGTGACCTGGAGCAAGAGCTGAAGAGGATGATCACTTGAGTTGGCAGCTCAGACGTGTTTGCAGTCTTTCTCCAGCTTGTTTGTGCTGCTTTTCTGCCTTTCTTGAGGAATTAGAGTGAGCAAGAAGGGGTGATTTTCTCCAGGCTTCTGCAAAGGGAAGAGTTTCTGCTCCGGAGAAAGCTTCTTGGTGAAGGAGAAGAGGCAACATTACCTGTTTTCTCAGCCCAGCACCTGTTTCTTGTCCCTGATGTCTGGCTGCCTCCAAGGTGCAGGTTCCAGACTCCGGAAGAAAGGGAAGCAGCTTCAGCTGGTTTTGACAGGTAATTTCTCCCTGTGTCTGTGAGTGGTGATGGTGTGTTGGGACGATGGCAGGGGAGGGAGTCTTCTTCTGGCATACACTGGAGGGAAAATCATGACAAGAGGTTGCTCCAGTTCCCACTCCAGGTCCCTGCTTTGCGGGATTTCCTTCACTGGAGGGAAAACCGTGAAGGGACTCTTATGGCTAGGAAAATATCCTTCCTAATTCTGACCCAGCAGCTGTTCCATCTGAGACGCCTCTAGGGATGGCATCGCAGGGATCAGAGCCTAGTAGAGCAGGGTCTAAGCCAAGTACAGGAATCCCCTCAACATCTATTTCTTGAGTCCACAAATAGAGCTGCTCTGATTAAATAGTACTGGGCAGTCTATGGACTGACAGAGCAAGCCTGAGACTCAGGATTGTGCCTGGGGATGGGACAGGAGCCCTTCAGTGAGGAGGAAGGAGTACTCCCAAGGTCCACATTGCATGGGTCCCTCCTCCCTTCTCTGTGTTCCTGTTTTACTCCCATCCATCCCTGCCTGCTTCTGTCTGTGATACTCACATGCCAAACCTCAAACCACAAAACCCATTTCCTCAGATATCCCACCTTCTGAAATCCCACCCTGGATTTTGTTCTTCATTCCCCTTCCTCGGAGCTCAGACCTTCAGCAACTAACTTTACCTCCTCAGCCTGGACAGCCCTCACTTGCTGGCACAGGTCTAACCTCCAAGAGAAGCAGTAGAGGGAGAGCCACTTGTCCCATTCTGTTGGCTGCAACCTAACCCCATCTTCCTCTTGCTCGTGCTGTGGATGCAGATACTTATGGATATCAGCATATGTAGGGGTCCCTCTGCAGGTCCCCTCCTACTGCCCATCGAAATGCATATACGGCATCCAGAGGGTTTTCTCAGGCACGTTTAACCAAGTGAGATTTAAGAGCACCTGGGCATGGCTGTGCAATGATGTTGCAGTGCAGTGTGGTCAGGACCGCGGCAGATCCCAGCAGAGTAATGCTGGAGCAGGTGAGGATGTTGCAGGAGGTGGTGTTCTATCTGACACAGTTAGTGAAGGTGGTAGGATTTCAAGGAGGAAGTGAGGGTGAGGCTGAGCAGCCTACACTCAATGTTGGAGGTGTCGCCAGTAAACCCTTGGCTTCCAACCATGACTGGCAAAGAGTGCAAGGCAGAGTCTTGTGGGTGTCAGAGCAGAAATGTGGATCCTTCTAGGTCCTAGAACTGCAGTGACAGTTGGAGAGGCTGTCTGATTTTAAACCAAGTATCAGAAGCTGTGCTTCTCCCTCAGCCTCCCCCTCTCCTTTTTGCTGTAAGCTCTAGACATGGTAGGAAATGGGGCTCAAAAGCAGGCTGAGCTGGCTGTGATGGATCGGGGGATGAGAATGGATGTAGAATCACAGGAAGCATCTCAGGATGGAGCTGGTGCACACCTATCTCATAAATACCCAAAGAGCTGATGGAGCACCCTAAGCAGGAGGTTTGGACTTCTCTGTCCCTCAGGGAAATGGTTATGTGGGGTGATAGAGACAGGAGGAAGAAGAGGGCAAGGAAAGAAACAGGGTTCCTGGCTGACAGGAGAGCAGGAAAGAGGCAGAAAGGAGGCAGCTCCTGCAGAGGTAGGCAGGGTGGTAGGCCCCCATTTTATCACTCAGTCATGTTCTGTTGTCCAGGCATGCCAAGGATGAGCAAGCAGGGGTCCATGCTCAGAGCTGGCAGAGAGCTTGGTTTTGATGGGGTTGCTGCCTGTTGGGCTGTCACAGGGTCCTGGGGCCTGCAGAGCCACCCATGGCTGCCACAGGGTGCATACTGGGCTGTCAGGAACTGCAGAGGGCTGGACGGACTGGAGAAGGTGAGAGCAGGGATGGGTGAGCTGAGATGGAGTGTGAAAGCATCCACTAAGTGCCTGTAGGATGTGGTTCTTCTTCCTTCTTGGTGAAAAATAGCAAAGGTTGTGGGATACAGGGGTAGAAAAGGGCTGACTGACATGTACTTGTAATCTAATTAAGGATTGCTAGGACCTTTGAAGGTGACAGATATGATCTTGTCAAGAAGCAGAAAGGCCATGCAAGGTGAGGAGGAGAGCAGGCAGCTGTTCCTTCTGATGATGTGACAGCCCAGACCCTCTCCCACTGTTACTTTATTGTTCCTTGTTGTCCACTGAACTGCTGTTGTCCACACCTTGTGAGTGGCAGAGAAACGCTGGGAACCACAGCTTCTCTGGATGGCTTTTTTGTGGGGTGACCACTACAAGTCGAACCTTTAAGGATGGGGCTTCTTAACCCTACAGTTTGCCAGTGAAGGTGTGTTAGCAGACCCCAGGGACATCAGGGAGGGGCTGCAGGAGGCATTTTCGCTTATTAATATTATTTCAGATAATCTGAGCAAAATGAATGCTCGGATCATCGCGCACCTATTTCTGAGAGGGGCGCCAGGCTGGGAGGTTCAGTGCCCCGCGGGACCGAGCCCCAAGCGAGGGGGCAAGGGCTGCAGCCCGCCCCGAGCCCCGGGCGGGGGTCCCCCCAGCAAGGCCGCGCTCCTGCGGGGAGCCGCCAGCCCGGGACACCTCTCCGTGCTCTGCGAGTCGTGCTGGGGGCCGGGGCCGGTGAGCCCTCGCAGCCGCAGCTGCCCCGGGGCGGTGGGGA
>VYZT01065593.1:0-29091 GCA_013400735.1 Pomatostomus ruficeps | reverse complement strand
GTCCCAAACCCCCGGGGGGAGGGGGGCGGGGGGCAGGCGCGGCGAGCCGCAGCGCCGTGGCATCCCCCGGGTTCCCACCCCTGCCTCTGGACCCCAGTCCGGAGGGGTCCCGTTAGCCTTTAGATTAGGGGCAGTGCCTGATAGCCCACATCCTGGGGATGTCCCTGGTAGTCCCCAAGCGCACAGAGGTCCCTAATACCTTGGAGACAGAGGTTAATAGACTGGGGGGCGTCCTCGCAGCACCTGAAAGTCTGGTAGCCCCCAGCCCGGCCAGGCAGAGGCGGAGGAGTGAGACGGAGGGAGCTCCCTCGCCCATGTCCTTGCGACCCAAAGCCAGGCCTGCCTAGGTGGGAGCTGCTCACACCTCTCCTGGGCACCAGCTGCCTCCCAGGATGCCGGAGTCCGGGGCGACCCCGGGGGTTCTGCTGGGAGCAGCACCTATGGGGTGGCTACGTCAGGAGGTCTGAGAGGCTGCACCTCGAGTGGGGAGCTGTGGAGGAAAAACAGCCTTTGCAATGACATGTGGTCGGAGCTTATGCTTCTCACAGCCCTGAAGGAACATGATACTCGCTCTCCAGCCCTAAATTATTTTATAAGTTTCATAGCAATTGCTTCACCCTTCCCTGAAATGCAGCAGCTGTTTGCCACTGCCCAGTGTTTAGGGGCAAGAGGTGAAGGAGGGTCCCACAAGCATGGTGTCAAAGGGAGTGTGGGGAGGGAGGATGCACCAATCCATGGTGGAATTTGACTGGGGTAGTGACAGTAACATCCTGTAGCTGCTCTGAAAATGCTGCATCCTTCGTTGGTGGTGGTTTGTTTGCTGGAGAGATGCTTCAAGCAACATCATTGCTTTTATGGGCTGTTTTGCCTGGTCCAGGCAGGTGAAGCTCTTAGCAGGGACCCCAAAACCTCTTCCTGCAATGCATGGGTAGGTGTAGGTAAGTGAGAGGATTTATGTCCCCATCTTAGAAGTCTTTCACACAACTATGGACCAAACACAACGTTCCAGAGCTAGAGAGTCAAGCTGAAAGTGGAATGGCCCCTGTTCATCACACCCACGCAGCTGGATAGAGTCTGCTCTATACCTTCACCATGCTCCTAACAGAACTGTTTAACCCCTCCCATCTCATTACAGTAATATATTTATGATATCACCCTCGAATTTCCTGCCCTTAACAACCCCAGAAGGCTGGGAGGGAATGAAGCATTTTTGGAAAGTATTTAATGCAACTTCAAGAGGGCAGTAGGCAGTCGGAAAATAGATAGGTGCAGGAACCTTGGGCTGACGGGGCTCTCTGCAGGACAGCTGAGGAAAAGGACTGCACCTAGTGAGAAGTGTGTGTTCACCCCTGGCTACAGCCCAGCTGTAGTGCCTGCTGCTTCATTCTCTTGCTTGGACAATGAAAGAGGGCTGCTGTTTACTGCCTGCTCCTCTGCTAGATCTGCTGGACTCCCTGCTCTCCTGCAGGGTTTGAAAAGCAGCCTGGGCGCTGCAAAAAACACTCAGCCCGTCTATTCATCCAATGTGCACAGGAGGACCTTACTTAACACGAAGCTGAAGCCTCCCAGACCTAGGGAGGAAAGATGAAGGTCCCCGCAGCTGGGTTGATATTTCTGGAGGTTTCTGCTCTCTTGACAGCAGCTACCAGGGGCGGGTGCTCCAAGATGCAGTGTAACAGCCTGAGCTATTACACACTCAGGATCGAGTGTGCACATTTGGTTCTCCTGTACACACATTTTCAAAAGCTTTTTAGTTCTTAGTGCCCCAATGCTGACTTAGAGGAATGAGTCTGGAAGGATAGAGAGGAGCATGACAACAAGTTTGTATAAAACTGGATGTTTCAACTCAAAACACCCAGGTAGCAGAAAGGAAGGGATGTGTGAAGTGAAGCTGTGGTGTCAGCCAAGGGATTTTTCTGGGCTTGCTCTTTTTCTCTCTGTAGGTGTTCATCTCGGTGGGGCCACACTGACCATGCTCAGGAGCTTCTGTCTCCAGCTTATGTCCTTGATTTGGATCCTCTTGGCCCATCACCAGCTTGTGCAAGGTGAGTCCCTGTAGACATGGGTCCTTCTCTTTCATATCCATCTTTCCAAACCTGTCCTTGGCATTGCTGAAGTCTCCTCAGTTTTCCATGCAAAATAGGGATGGTCTGACCTGGAAAAGCAGAAAATGCTGTCCAGTCATTAATCACCTGGGGTGTGACACTGGAGGCACCTTAGAAACCCTTGCCCACAGGGGTGATAGTGCCTGAGCAGACTGACAGTGAGACATCCCTGCTGTTCTGTCTGTCTCAGTTAGGGTGAATGGGTTCCCAGACCAATGAGACTGTTCAAGGGGAAGAAGGTCGCAAAAGTGAACAGCTAATCCTGGATCCAGTGAGACAAAATCCTTTCCCAAAGATTAGTTTGCTCTATCCCTGCTCCTGGTAAGCAATGAATTCCCAAAGCCATGTGCAAGGAGAGATAGTTACAAATAGGAAAGGTGGTGATATCCAGGCTTGGGGCTGAGCAGTCCCAGGATGCTGCTCCAGCTCCATAGTGACTTAGGAGGTTCTTACCCTGTGCAGTGGGACCTGCTACCTCACTGCAACAAAATTGCATGCACAGGGGATTTCTTCCCCTGCTTGTTTCTCCAGGCAGCACAAAATGCTTCTTGGGAAAGCCTGAGCACATCTCTAGGCATGGGGGCTTTAACCCGTTTTGGTCCAGGATGGAGGGGCTCAGGTAAGGACATTCACCTCCTGGGCCTGGCCTGGGATTACACAAGGCTTCTGGAGAAACCCCCTGCTTCTTGACATTTGCTCTAGTTCTACTGCTCATGGAGCCAGAGTGAACCAGCTCCCCTGTGGAGCTAAAATGCAAGCAAGTGATGGAGGAGAGGGGAAGGTGGAGATGAAAGGGAACACCTGGCACAAAGGAGAGGATGAGAAGTGGTACAGCGAGGGCATGGCTCAGTTACAGCTTCTGTGGCCTTTAAATAAATAAACAGAACTGGATACCTGGCCCCATATGATGCCAAGTCCTTCTTCCCTGTGCTGGGAGTGCTGGCAGCTAGGTCCTGGAAGAGGGCAGGAGCCCCCGTCAGACTGCTCTGTGCCAATAGGTGTCCTTGGGGATGGCGAAATCCTGCGAGATAAAGAACTATTCTTCCATTTCCATCCTTGGTCCCTTTGTGCCCCTTGCAGTACTTGGCCCTGAGCTTTCCCACCATACTTGCTCCAAGACTGTGGGACCAAGATCCCAGATAGGTCAGTCCCTATTACACAGGTTGTCTTAATGTGGGAAGCCCCAGCTCTTGCCCTGAAGGGCCCAAAATCTAAGGGAGGCAGCAGAGAGAAGGTGGGGAAGATGACCAGAGACTGGGTAGTCTTGAAGCAGAGCGCCATTTGTCAACAAAGACAGTGTTATTGCTGCTTGGGTTACTGTGAAATCTTCATTGCTTGTGTGGCATCCAGCCAGTGAAAGGAAGGTCTCCCACCTTACAGTTCTGGGGAAGGGTAGGCTGAGCACTTAAGGAAAAAACATGGGCATGGGCCATGGGCAGATCTGGAATCATCTGGAATCTCTGCTTAATCCAACTCCACATGTCTCATGTCTTGTAGGGGATGACTGCAGTGAGCGCTGTAATCTCGCCCACGGCTGCTGTGACCAGGATGGGAAGTGCAGGTATGGCTTGTCTTTGGCTCCCTGCTGCTCCTGACTGTAACTGCTCTCCCTCCCTTGATGCTGTGTCCCTGGTGCCTAACCCCTGCCCAGAGCTGAAGCACCTCCTCCTCCACTCACCTACACCTGGAATCGATGACTCTGCTCTCTTCTTACCTGAGACCTTCTTCTGACACCCTCTGGAGTGAGAAATTTTGATGCCTCAGCCTCTTGCTGGTCCCCTCTAGCCTTTGCTCCAGTGCTTTCAGGGTCCCCACCTTCACACACTGACCAGTGTTACTCTGCTAAGCCCTTTTTGTCTAGAAGGGAGCCTAGGACAGCCTGGCTGTGCCTGGGTGATGTGAAGCAGCCTTCAGGCTCAGATATGGCGGGGGGGAAAAGTCATCAGGCAGCAGAGCAGGCGTGAGGGTTGGCTAGCTTGCTTGGCTCCTTGCTGACTGAGGTGGAGGTACTTTCCCTGGGGGCAGGGAGGAGAAGAGCTGCCAGCATGCGTATAAATGAGGGCTTCAGGGGTCCCCTCTCAGAAGTCTGAGCTGTGGTGGGGATCTCTGGATGTTTTCATAAAGGGTTTACCAGCAAGCTGTGAGCTACTGCAGCAAAAGTGCATGTGTGGTACTTGGCATCCCAGCTCGAGCTGGTGCGCAGATCCCGCAGGGTCAGAGCTTAGAGCCTGACCCTGCACTTCAGCCTGGGAAGCACCCATATAACTGCTCTGGGCTGCCACAGACCCACTGCCTATTGTTCCACTGTAGGACCATCTGGAGCCCCCATCCTGCAAGGCAGCACCAGGAGGCAAAGGCTGCTTAGGGCTGGCTGGGACACCTGTGGCTGTGAGGGGCCAGACTGCCCAATGCCACCTTGTTCTCCTTGCCAGGGCATGGTCAGCCCCCTTCCACAGGACAGCCCCGAGTGTCACACCACACCTGGGCCACTTGCTCCTGCTGACTACCACATCAGGAAGTGCCCAGCTTTGGTTTTGCTGGGCCCCTGTTTGCAGCTGCATAGAGCTCCTCCCTGAGCCCTTCAGCAGCTGTTGCTGGTTGGGGGAGAAGGGTGCTGCAAAGCCCCGGTTCGAGAGGGCACATGTCACCATGTGGCAGGTGTCTCAGCTGCAGATCTTCCAGCACATGAGTTGCTGCTGCTGTTTTCATGCCTCCAGAGTATTGCAGCTTGGCAGTACCTCAAAATCACCTCAAACTCAGGGAGAGCTGGCTGCTTACCTTGCCCCCTCCCTGGCAATTTTTAGGTTGGCCAGCTCCCTTTTGGAGAAGTGGAAGAGTTGATGGCACCTGCTCCTTGCAGGTACTGGGGAGTTAGGGGTGTCTACATCCATCTGCTTAGGGCTGTCCAGGTATGAATGTGTTTCCCCAGACTATATCAAGCACATGGTATCACCTCCATTCCCATCAAAAAGTCTCTAATTTATATATATATATATAACAATTTTCCTCATTCCTTATCTCTTTGGAACAACATACAGTGACAACAGCCAGCCCAGGTTTGAAAGTGCAGCCTTGGGCCAACCCAAAAAAGCTGCAGTCACCACAAATTGTGCTGAAATGAGTCCCAGCCATGAAAATTAACCCCCTTCCTTACTCTAGAAACTGTGTTGTTTTTGTTATGTTTAATTTCATGCTGGTTTGAATATAGCTTTTGTTGTGGCTTGGTGCCACCTCCTCTCAGCTCTCATCTTGTTATCACTTGCTTTCCCCCTTGGAGCTGGCAGGCCTGTAGGATGCCTGCCACTGGAGCAATGCAGCCCAGCTTTACTTAGTCATTACCACTGCCCTGCTCTTCTGGGGCCAGAAAGCTCGTTATGTGCTGCAGGTTTTCCCATTTTACTGCCCTTGTGGGCTGGCTGATAAGTCTATTCTGTGCACCAGCCATAGCAAGCAAGGTTTCACAGCTGGATTACAGAGCACTCCAGACAAAAATGACACACATTATAAAGCAGAGGGAAGTAGTGAAACACACACACCTCAGCAGCCTCTTGTCCCTTTCCCTCGGGAAGTTCAGGGTTAGGGATGGGCTTTTCTCTGCCTGCCAGAGTGGCTGCATGCTGTGGGAGGCACGGGAATTGCTGGGCTACTGCAGTGGTGCATACAGAGCAGCTGTCTGGAGGAGAGCAGAGGGCTGTGGGCAGTGAAAGTGAAGCTGCTGAGCTCTGTTGCTGGCCACTCACCCTCGCTGGCTGCAGAGGGAGAGTCTGCCCTTGGTCTGTCTGCTTGCTTCCATGAACAGATGAGATGCCAGTACTTAGTTCTGGAGGAGGGAGCCAGGAGGCCCATGGGGCCTTTGGGAGGGTTTCTGAGCGCTGCTGTATCTGTGGGAACCCTGCACAGCATGCAGC
Source organism: Pomatostomus ruficeps (assembly GCA_013400735.1). Lineage (NCBI taxonomy): Eukaryota > Metazoa > Chordata > Aves > Passeriformes > Timaliidae > Pomatostomus > Pomatostomus ruficeps. The sequence goes on along the minus strand of VYZT01065593.1, from coordinate 23,078 downwards.
TGGCTTTTCTGCAGCCCCTGCTTGGATTTGATTATGCTGCTATGCCCTGTCCTCCTGCAGGTGCGATCCAGGCTGGGAGGGGGAGTACTGCGAGGAGTGCGTGCGCATGCCAGGGTGTCTTCATGGGACGTGCCACCAGCCTTGGCAGTGCATCTGTCGCACCGGCTGGGCTGGCAAGTTCTGTGACAAAGGTGAGTTACGGGCTGGACATCCCAGCTTCTGGTGCTGAGGGCAGAAGCCCAGCACACTCTCATGGATACGTCAGCCAGCATAGCCAACTGAGCCAGAAGGCACCTGGGTGATGCCGTTTTGGCTGCCTGGGAGATGGGAGGTTGCCTGGCTGCCACAGCTGGGACCATTCCCTTCCTGCAAAAGAGGTCAGACCGCTGGCATTTGCTCCCTGGCTGCAGGGCAAGAGCTGGTGTGATGCTGGCCAGCCTCGGGAAATGGAGCAGATGAACTCATTGCATTTCCTATGCTGCCTTAGGAGTCCGAGCAGCATCCCCTGCTTTCCCCAAGGCTTCCTGCCTTCAGCAGGTGGCTGAAGGACTCCCCTTCTCCAGCCCCAGAGACTCATCTGTACCATGGAGTCTCCACTGGTTGGACCCTTGGCATGCACAGCATCTTCACAACCACACAGGCATTGCACTTCTGTTGCTGCAGGTGCCCATGGGAGGGGAGAAGGGAAAAGTTCCTGCCATTTCTCCATCCCCAGGGGATTTAGTGGGCTGTGTTTCCACTGAGTTGGCCACATCAACCCTCTTTTCTCCCTAATTCACGCCTTTGTTTTCCCCTCAGACATACACATCTGCGAACACCAGTCCCCCTGCCAGAACGGGGCACAGTGCATCTACGATCGAGATGGGGAATACTCCTGCTTGTGTCCAGAAGGTTTCCACGGGAAGGACTGTGAGATGAAGACAGGGCCATGTGAGAAGGCAGGGTGAGACACTGCAGTGAGATTACAGACAGCATTAACTTTGGGTCACACACTGCCAAGTGGAGGCCCAGCTTGGCTCATTATCTGTGAATTTCCATACACTAATGGAGTTAAGCCAAAATCACCTTTGGCTTTAGTTCAGCAGCCTGCAGTGCACGGTCCCACCGGGGCAAGGGCTTTGTTGCTATCTGAACAGATTCCTGTCCCTGCTGTAGGAGGACAGGAATCTGTTCATCTGGGACATCCCATCTCCCAGGCAGCCAAACTGCTGTAGGTGTGATGAGCTGACATCCATGATGCCTTTGGGGAGCATCAGGAGGGCATGTTTCCTTCCCATATCATTTGGCTGAAGACCTTCCCTGGTGGGTGATAGGTCTGTGCACAGCCACAGCCTTTAAGGAGGCCCCATGGCCTCTCACTCAAGGAGACAGAAACTCTCACCCAGTCTTCTCCTTGAAATAGCTGCCCCCATGGAGGGAGCTGGACACACTGACCATGCAAACAGCTCTGTGTGTTTGCCTCACTGGGAAGCTGCTTGGTCACCAGGGCCATGACCCATCCTTGCTCTCTCCACACAGGTCTCCATGCAAGAATGGTGGGCAGTGTCAAGATGAAAATGGCTTTGCCAGTAACTTCACCTGCCGGTGTCTCGCTGGCTTTGTGGGGGCTCTCTGTGAGCACAACGTGGATGACTGCCTGATGCGCCCCTGTGCCAATGGGGCCACCTGCCATGACGGCGTTAACCGCTTCTCCTGCCAGTGCCAGGTGGGCTTTGAAGGGCGCTTCTGCACCATCAACATCAATGACTGCGCCAGTCAGCCGTGCAAAAACGGGGCAAAGTGCTATGACCGCATCAATGACTATGACTGCTTGTGTCCTGACCGTTTCACTGGCAAAACCTGTGAGATCTCTGTCCCTGAGCCCACCTGGTCTCCTCCCTACCACCCTGCAAACCACGAGAATGGCAGGGACGTGAAAAGCACCACTAGTGAGACACTGGGGGTAACGCAGCCGGAGCCTGTCAGGACCGTGGTCACAGGGTACCGCGTGTCCAACCACAGTGAGAAAGAGCCAGGGGGAGGGTTGTTGAAAATCTCTGTGAAGGAGGTGGTGACCCAAAGGGACTCAGGGCTGAGTGAAGCCCAGCTGGTGACAGTGCTGGTGTTTGGGGTGCTGACAGCAGTGCTGGTCCTCATCACTGTCCTGCTAATGCTGAGGAACTGGCAGAGAGGCCGTCAAAGGTCAAACTGGTGCCAAAGCCCTTCTCAGGCTGCAAGAAAGCTCCAAGACCAGGAGTGTCAGGTGGGCATGCTCAACACCATCTTGATAGAGCCAAGGAAGACCACAGAGCTGTGAGCTGCGGGGACTCTGAAGCAGGCCCTGGCAGGTCATCATGCTGGCAAACCCCTCGAACTGCACCCCATGGAGCCACTCCGGCACTGACTGGGCAGCAGGGGAGGGCTCCCAGGGCAGCAAACACGTCAACAAAACCCTGGGTGTTGAGCACTGGTGTGATGGCCCTGCCTGGGTCTGAGCTGTCTCCCATCTGGCTGGCTCAGCTGGCACCCGCGGGCATCTGAAAGCAGGGCTGTGTTGGGCCAGCCCTGCAGGGGAGCGATGGTGTGCTGCTTGCAGCAGCCTGTGCCATGCAAGCGCCAATGTCATCTGACACGAGCGCTCAGAAGCAGGACAGGTAGTGCTGAGGAAGGTGCAGCCCTCTTGCAAACTCAGTTACTGCCAGGCCCTTTGTAACTCCTCTCTGTGACTACGGGAAGGGGCTTTATCCTCATTTCTGCTGGTGTTGGGATGCTTCTTCTGGGGCCTTTGGGGCAGTTGTGGCTGCGTGAGTCTCCCTGCTGCAGTACTGTATGGGGTACATCCTGGCTGTTTCTGGAGGCTGTCATTTCAGATGCCATGTTCCAAGGGAGTGAGCAAACACCCTTGCTCCCTGGCCTTGTGGTTCTGTGAGCCAGTTTAAAGAGACTTTGAAAATCATTGGAGGTCTCCTCATGCCCTTCTTCTGCCCTGGCTGATGCACCCTCCTCTTGCTGTCAGACTTGGGGTTACAAACATGTTCCGTACTTTCCTTGTGATGATCCAGGGGTCTTTTTGACCCACTTACCAAGCCGTCCTTTCTGGTCTGGCCACAAATGACCAAGCTCCTTTGGCTCTTCAGTTTGCACTTCTGCCTCATTATATGCTCTCCTCCGAGGTCCTCTGGGCCTGAGCTGGTCCTTCTCGTATGTCCTCATAGGTGAAACTGGAGATGGACAAGGCTGTGCTGTGGATGGTTCAGGAGCAATACAGGATCCAGGTCCTCCTTTCCTCTCCTATTAACTCTGAAGCAGGCAGCTGATTCTAACCTCAAATCAATCATTGCAGCGTTTCTCAACACAAGAAAGGCTGAACTCCCTACAGTGGATGTGAGGACAGGCTACTGAGCCTGGGGTGAACATAGGAAGCAGACACAAAACTGCCTTCTCCCCTGTTGCTATAGCATGGTTAAAAGGCAGTAGATGGTCAGGTCACTTAGCCTTTGTCTGTTCCTGCCTGTGCTGATCTGGTGTGCAGCAATAAGTGTCTCTCTCCGAAGACCAGGGATTTTTGTGCCTCCTCTTGGGCACAGAGGGCTATGCACTGGGGCAAAACCCCACACAACCCAAATCCTACTACTGGCTTGTAGGGCTGCAGAGCTGGGTTCATGGTGGTGTGAAGAGAGCCAGGAAGTGACTGCTCAGGCAGGAGGAAGACCTGGGTGAGGGGACTGGAGCTTTGTGAGAAAGATTATTTTTTTAATACATGAATGGATGATGTACCTTTATCAAATAAAACAAGTACAAGCCCAGAAATAGCGTATCAGAGAATCATAAAACAATTTAGGTTGCAAGGGACCCTGAACACGAACCTCCTGTTCTCAGCAGATCCAAGTAGATCAGGTTGCTCAGCAACTTGTTCTTGATGAGTATTTCCATCATTTCGCTGAAGAATGCTAACCCAGACTGTGTGCCACAGGAGTTGACCTGCCTTATTCTCCATCTGCAGGGATGGGGATGGCTCCTTCAGCCTCAGGGAAAGGAATGGCATGTACCTCAGGACAGCATAGCAAAGGTACGGGCTAGGCGTTGCCTTAAGTGTTGGGAGGAAGGGGAAAACCCAAGACTAAGTCCAAAGTGCCCACGGCAAGAGCAAGATCCTAAAATTGCAAGCAGCTGTGGGTTTGTGCAGCTGGGAGCAGGGCAGAAGGGATAGAGAATTTCCCTGGAAGGAGTAGTCTTGAAATAAACTAGCCTTAGAGGCCTTTAATGCAATTGCATTCTGGCCCCTTCAGGGGAAGGCCTTCTCCTCTGAAAACCAGAGAAAAAGCAGCAAGGTCCCTGGGTGCAACCTTCTGCGCTGGGAAAGGCCTTCTGGGAATAGTAGAGAGGAGGTAAGTTGTCTTTGTGCAGAGAGGGCACCACTCTTGTATCTCATGAGGAAATACATGTCTGGTCAGGAAAAGGGCCAAGGACCTGAATTAACAGCTTCACAAGGATATTTCCACTTTATTTTACATTGCATATGTGAAACTAAAACTCAAACTAGGAGTTACTGATTCTTCAGTGAGTAGAATATCCCTCTGTAATCTCAAAGGGAAGCCTTGGGGGGAGGAGGATCCCACCAACCAGGCTTGCATGACTCTAAACAGCAGGTCGCATTTTCCCTATTAAAGGAAAGGCCACAGTGCCATGCTCCCATCCCTGAGGACACACAGCTGCTGCCTGCAGGCAGGAATAAGCCCCTCCCTCACCTCAGCAGCTCCTGGCCCTGCAGGGACAGGGCTAGTGTCTGAGGTGAGGGGAAAGCCAGGCACCGAGCCAAAAGGGGCTGCCTGGGCTCAGCCCAGGAGGGAGGTCACTGCTGCCTGCTGTGCAGGAGGTGCTGGAACAAGGAGCCATCTTTCTGGCTTAGGCGGGTGGGTGAATCCAGCTCTGCCACTCTCCCAGCTTGCATCACCAGCACGCGGTCTGAGTCCAGGATGGTGTTCAGCCTGTGGACAACAAATGCCAGGACACATGTTGGTGGATCTGAGGAGAAGCTCCGGATACCGCTTCCCCTGCTGTTAAGGGTCGCCCAAGACATGCCCAGCTTTAGGAGCTGTGGAGGATCTCCCTCTGCACTCAAGGTCACAGTGCAGTGCAGATCCCCAGAGAGCCTCTGCTCACTGCTGAAATGCACCACCTCTTAGGAGAGCATCTGATGCCTTCCAGTTGCTGGGCACAGCAGGGCACCAGGAGCGCAGAGGGAAGTTCTGTGGCGGGGAAGCTCAAGGGCATGCCTCATTCTGGGGTAGCACAGAATGTCTCCAGCCCCACTGGGGTTAGTGAGTTGCTTCCTTTTGCCCCAACATTTCCTCACCTGCCACCTCCCGAGGGCAGCAGAAACGGATTTGTGTTATTCCCCTGCAGTCTGGCATCTTTGCTTCTGCTACCACCACCACTGGATTTATAACTGCCAGCTAGCCAGCCACAGGACCCACTGCACACATATGTGCCCAGGTCTGCCCAGACTGCCAGCAGAGCAGCAACCTCTGGCCCTGGGTAGGGAAGACAGGACAACAGGAATGTCTTTGCACAGTCATGCACTGTTCAGTGTGAAACTACAGCCCTACAAAGCTGCAAGTCACAAGGAAGACACTGCACAGGATTTGAGCAGGTAAAAGACATTATGGAGTTCAGGACTCTGGTTACACATTAATCTCCAAGAAAGTGCAGGCTGCAGCACTGGAAATTACTTGGAGGGGCAAAAGACAAGTACAGTCACTTCCAATCCTGGATTTCGCACAAAGCTGAATGGCATGGAAGAACCATGGATACAAAACAACCTCCATCACCACCTCTCTCTCCTTACTGCTCTCCCCCATTGCTCTTCATCCCAGTGGAAGAGGGGCTGGGGCCATCTTCAACTCAGTCTTGCTGCTTTGCCTTCTGCCACTCCTTCCTCTGCTGTTTCTCCTATTTACTTACTCCCCCATCAAAGGTGGCCTCCCCACACCCAACCCAAACACACATCTCAGCCCACAGTGACCTTGCACTTCTACTCTATTTATGCCTAACATCCCCAATGTAGGAACCACATTCCCTTCACACCCCTCCTGCCTCCCTCCTACACAATGTATTTAACAAGACCCACTTGATTCACTTGCCAGGCCCAGCCCACCCTGCCTGTCATCCATCACTCCCACTTCTGTGCAGCAGGACACCAGCCCCTGCCACCTGCTCATTTGATTTTTATTTTTGTGGTAACCTTTGTGCTTTGAAAACACCCTCCATACAATTGCATAAACCTCCTCCAAATTCGCCTCCACTTGGCAAGAGTTAAGAGCAGAGAACATCACCTAATGCTGATCCATCCCTCTCTGCGGTACTCATGTTTTGCCCTCCTCCCTGTGGCTGCATCCATCCACTGACTCTACTCTTAATCTCTCAGATGTGGGGCAATCTCACTGTTGTCCTGTCCTGCCTGGGCAGTGTCTATCTTGCTGGCATCAGGTGCAGGCTGGCAGTAAAACTCAGGATTTTGGAAAACAGGACTACCCAAGAGCTGGCTGCAGCCCTTTGCTGCCAGCTGTCCTGCACTGCCCTCTACTGAGCCAGGGACACCTGCTTCTCCCTGGTCTCTGCATTGCCCCTTTCCATAGGATAGTTCTCCATTAGTCCTCACCCTAATTTGGCAGAACCACAAGGTGTGATACATCCGCCCTACCGATCCCAGCAGGCAGTGCCCAGGAAGAGAAATCTGTGATATGATGCAGCATTTTGCCCTTTGCTGACACCAACTTCCGAGTACAACATCTTCCCCTTTTCACATCCAGTTGTTCTCAGCACCCAGAAGAAAAGGCAAAAGGCTAGGTCCAGCTTTGGCACTTGAAAAACCTTGTTACAGAGACCTCCCGTCTCAGCTTGAGGCCCAGGCATGGCATGTGCAGCCACCTCTCCCTGTGAGTGACAGGATGACTTTAGGCACAGAGGGTTGCTTCCTCCCTACCTGTGAGCAATCGTCAAAACAGTCTTGTCAGCGAAGCGCTGGCGGATGGTCTGCTGCAGCAGCTGGTCTGTCTTCTGATCCACACTGGCTGTGGCCTCATCGATGCACAGCACCTGCCAGGGATAGAGAGTGAAGGGAGCTCCCAAGCACCACAGCAGAGACCCCAATCCCTGCCTAAAGACAGCCCGAGCAGTTAGCCCAGGATGTCTGTTCCCATTACACCTCCAGTTCTGCAGTGCTCTCCTCTGCTGTCCCAACAGCCACCTGCAGCTCACCCTCCCCCTGCTCTGATGGAGGCAGTACACTCACCTTGGCCTGTGTCAGGAGGGCTCTGGCCAGACACACTAACTGCCTCTGTCCCACAGAGAGATTCTTTCCCCTCTCTCCCAGCTCGCTGTCCAGTCCACCTGCAGGGATCAAGATCGGCAGTCGACTGGCATCTCCTGCACAGGGCCCCAAACAGTTCCACCATTCCAAGGTTTTCCCAGCAGCACACAAAATCCCAGTTCTGCTCAGGCCCAGGCCTTAGGAACTGGAGCCATTACACTTAGACACTGGCAATATCTGGCACAGTTCCCTTAGAACTAAGGCCTGGCTTCTCTCTCAGGTGCTCCTCTAGCACCCAATGAGGCCTGGTCTCACCAGCAAGATTCTGCTATCCAATCCATCACTTGCCAGTCCATTTGCCACTAAATGTCAGGGAATGCCACAGGGTCCCACTGACCTGTTCCCTCATGGTCCTAGCGTGACCTTGCCTAACCCATTCCCTACTGCATCTACCTTGCCTCTTTTCCTCAGCTCCCTGCCTCCTCTCCTCTCTCAGAACCAGCACTCATGAGCTGCTTCTCACTGGTTTCCAACTCACCCATCTGAGTAACAGCATCCCACAGGTGGCACTGCTCTAGCACCTCGTGGAGCTCAGCATCCGTCCGTTTTCCCTGGGGGTCCAGGTTTTCTCTGATTGAGCCACTGAACAAAAATGGATCCTGGGGGATGATGGCCAGCCTAGACCTGCAAGCAAACGAGAGCTGAGGGCTCATGGGATGGGTCTGCAGAAATGCAAAGGTCTGCTATTTCTTTTTTCATGGGCTGTGTTAGCTTGGCACAAGTCTTAGAGGCACAAAGACATGGGTCACATGTGTAGCCTGGTTTCCTTAGTAAAATGGTTGAGAAACAACAGAGAAACTAATAAAAACCTGCCACAATCAGAAAAGAGGATGCCATGATAGTGACTCCTTTGCTTCTCACTCTTTACTTTGGCATCCAGCCACTGACAGCTCCCAGCCACCATCAGCTACCCTTCACTCTGCTCAGCCATACCTCAGCTCCTCCAAGCCCACCAGGTGGCTGTCAACACCATCCAGGAGAATCTGGCCTGATTGCAGCTCCACCATATGGAAAAGGGCCAAGAAAAGGGTAGATTTCCCAGATCCTGTGCGACCCACAATCCCCAGCTTCTCTCCAGGGTGAACAGTGAAGCTCACTCCATCAAGTGCATTAGGCAAGCCCGTTCTGTATGCCAGGACCACTTGCTGGAACTCCACAAGCCCCTGGCTGGGCCAGTCAGCAGAAACCTAAGAGGGACAGGCAGGTGACAAAGGGTATGATAATGACTGTCATCTTCAGCATCAGCCCCAGTCCTCCCTCTAGATGGTTGCTTAGCTTCTGAGCAGAACCAACACACAGCCTAGTCCCACCTCCAGCCCACTCCTAGGCTTGTTTTTCTGTCACAGCTTGTATCTAGCACCTGATCTGCTTCCCTGCTCCCTCCCATCACTCCAGCCTTCATCAGTCCCTGCCAGAGATTCATCCTCCCCAGAAGATATACTGGTAAAAGATGAGTGATCAAGGTGGTTTCTGTGGTGAGGGCCCTCCACCCATTCACTGGAATCCTGTTATCTCCCCAGGCGTCAAGTGCAGGGCACAGTGCCAGAAGATGGGCCAGTACCTGAGAACACATTTGAGCTTTTACCTGGACCACTTTATCCTGGGGCTCCATGGGGATGTCTGTGGTATACTCCTCTGTCCGCTCCACACTCACCATCATGATCTCTGTGTGAGTGAAACTGGCAATGAGGCCTGAGAGCAGGTTTGTGACAGACAGGGCATATGAGAGTGCCAGGCCCACAAGTCCTGTGACGACAAAAGCATAAGCAAGAATGTCACTGGCAGGGAAGGAGCTGGCATCTTGGTGGGCAGACAAAAAAACCAAAGGAAAAGTCAGGACTCTGGAGTCTGCGGTCACACTTGAGGTTGGGGACACACAGGAGCATAGACAGGAGCTGAAGCACTACACTGTGGGTGACTTGCATAGGGACAGGGAGCAGGAGCTCTGGATCTTACCCCGGTGTAGGAAAATGTGTAGCTCTGGGCTGGGAGAGGAGGAACCCCTTGGCCACAGCCTAGGAGTGGACACAGATCAGTCCCTGGCAGTCTACCTGGATTTCCCAGCTGCTTCTGGTGCTGGATGATGGCAATTCCTGCAATAGCAGTAACCACAACAACCCCAATCATCTGTAAGCGGATGTCCAGCCACTCCATCACTGTGTTGCTGGCAAAGAGGCAGCGCTGGTTCTGCTCCAGAAGCTGCTGATTCTCCAACTCAAACCTGTCACACACAAACAGAGGTTTGCACCACTCAAATTCCACTCCTGCTGCCCCAGACCGAGGGCATTCCAGCCACCCTATAACCAGCCCCATATCAGGAAGGCCTTGGCCTATAAAGCCAAAGCTCTGTCTCTCTGGGTGCTCACGCTTTCTGCTCACCTCTTTGTTGCCCGCATGGCTCTGATACTGCTCAGTCCCGAGAGGGTCTCTGAGAAGTGGGTGTAAATGGGAGACAGGGTGACACTGTAAAGGCGCTTGAGCTCCCGGGACGTGAATCGGTAATAGCGTTGAATGAAGAAGTAGACTACAGACAGAGGGAGTAAGACCAGACCAATCCAAGGGAGGCCATAGGTCATTATCACCAGCATGCCCAAGAGCCCATAGATGTTGGCCAGGAAGATGTTGAGGATAAATGGCAGGCTGTCATCCACGCAGTACACATCTGAGGAGAAGCGGTTCAGGATCCGGCCTGTTGGTGTGGTGTCAAAGAAGGTGACTGTGGCCTGGCAATACAGGAACCAGAAAGTAAGAGCCAGTCAGCTGCGGTGAGATCCAACCACAGAGTAGTGCGCAGCAGAGCAACATCAAGGGGAGCAGAGAAGGCCACAATGTGGTGCCCACCACAACCCATTTCCTTACCTCAGCCTCCAAAGCCAGCATCCACTAGCAGCCAAACAACTCACACTGTTTGCACAGTAAAAGGAAGCATTCCTTCTGTACCAAATGGCAGACAGCTACTGAGAGAGCCGGCACTCAGGTGCCACACTGGCCTGACAGTAGCAAGGCAAATCTAGCCTCTAACCCAAACTTCAATCCCCTAATCCTAACTCTAGCCTGAGGACCCAAGGAAGCCAAAATCATAAAGAAAGTTAACTGGCACATGCCAGCATCGGCCCTAGATCTTGCTTAATGACTCCTTCCAATCTCATCAGAACCTGAACTCACGATCCTGCAAAAGCCACTTTGACTGGACTGGCCCTCATCTTGGCTATACATCTAAGCCTAATGAGTGAACAGATGCAGGTGGGAGCCATAAAACATCCTTCCATGGAATGAACAGGACACATTGAACCCCAGCTCATTGGCCCCTTGTGCTGGCTGTGGTGCAGTCCTTTTTGAATACAGTCCTACCAGCCAATACCAACAGAAACCTTAATCTATCTTCCACACCCTTATTCCCAGCTATGAGAAGAATGTCAGCGTGCAGGAGCCTCAACCTGCTCTGGACTTTGTGCCCATTACCTTTAGAACCCTTTGGAGCAGTCGGTCGTGAATGACAGCGGCAGCACGGAGAGCACCATAAGCAAAGAGGAATGCCCGAATAATGGTGAAGAGGGAGTTGGCCCCTGCAATGCTCCCATAAACTATCAGGTAGAAATTCACATCCACTGAGCCATTGGAGGGGGCTGTGGTGTAGTCCAGATCTTGAATAGGGGAACTGAAAAAAAGGAGGAGGAAGATTGTGAATCTGCCAACATCCTCCTGACAGTAAACTCACAGACAGGGCATGAGAACCCAAGAGCATACTCAAGTGGAAATTAGGACACTTTAGCCTTATACTTCTGTTATACCCCTTTGGCACGTTGGGACAAACACTCTGATTACTATGCAGCTAGGGGTCTTCCATCAGCCCCAGACAGAAGCCTTTTGGACACATCATCAGGTCAGAGATTTTGATTCTCTTTGTCAAAGCAGCCACACCCATTCCCTGAAGTGAGGTTGTCAGTTTACCTATCCCTGATCTCCAGGAACTTCACAGGAAATGCACTTAAGGGCATTTCCAGCTTCCTTTGGCACCACCAGATCAGATTCACTTACACAAGCCCAGCAGCGGAGAAGAGAAGCAGCCCTGGGGAAGGCAGGGAAGCTGAGCAGGCCATCACAGATGTATTTGCTGTCTGGGATATGCTGGAGATCCAGAATGACAGCCACCAATCCGAGATATTTCTAGATGCTACAGAGAAAGACAGACTGCGTAAAGAGGAAATCAACTTTCGAACCAGCAAATATGAAGCAGATATGCTGAAGGGAAAGCTGCTGGACAACTTTTGCATAGCCTTGCTGCCCACCATAGTCTTCCCCCTGTTAGTAGTAGAGTAGGAGCAAGGGAACAGCCTTGAGCTGCAGCAGTGACAGAGCACTGCTATAGAGGTACAGTAATGCAACCACAGCAGCGAAACGCCAGGTAGAATTCCCACATATGCTTCCTCCCCACTGAAGCAGCTCCGTGAGCTACTTTGAGTTGGGGAAAAGTGGTCTTCCTGCTACAGGGAGATTGTTTAAACCCCTGGCCTCTTTCCTTCCATGCAACTGGGGAATGAGACAAGAGGAGAGGAATGTCTAAAGAGAGATGTGCTGCTGAGTCACTGCCTCACCTTGCATCAGGAACAGCGAGAAGAGGATTGATATTGCCAAGCAGCTGCCCATTGCCAGCCAATAGGCCTTGTACACCTGAAATGCCACTGCCCCTTCCTTCTTCTCTTCCTCCTTGTGGATGAGATTATTGGTTTCGGTTGATTCTTCTGCCTCTGTCTCTATGGTCTCTTTCTGTCCCTGTTCATTAGGTGCTGTGGGAATGGATGCAAAAGCAAAGGTCAGTGCAGTGTTAAATTCTTCCTGTAGCTGCTCCTTACTGTGAACAGAGCAAATCTAAACTATGAAGGAGACTTTTTTCCCCTCCTCTCTCCTCTTTCAAGACAGGTGCACCAACCCTGGCAGTTCTTCATCCAAAACTGGGCTACAAGTGGAACAACAGGTTCAAATACTGATCCAGACCAATACCCAATGGTGTGTGGGCTTCTGTCCCTCTGAGTATACACCACCCACATACCAGCACTGCCACAGCAGAACAAGATGGTGGGAGTTCTGCTCTAAAGCCAGCAGCCATCAGGGACAGGTTCTGTCTGGATGGTCAGCTGACCTGTGCTGTCCCAGCCACCCTCAAGCTCATCAGGAACAGACCTTTATCCTTATGCCTCTTGTTTGTATCCTTGAACTTGGGGAAGGCTTCAACAAGTGGTAGGATATCAGCTGGTGTGCCTGCCAAGAGAGACATGCAAATGCTTCAGCATCTGTGAGGAATAGGTGACAACTTCCCACTGCCTCTTGCTCTGAAATGACCCAGTTTTATTCTCTCATAACCTTGCCTACGTTATACAGCAACTGTACCCTTGAAGGCTTCACTCCATTCAACCTGTTACATCCTTCTGCCTCATCAGCTCCCCACATCTAGCGCTGTCCTGTTTTATCTGTACATCTGCACATTCTCTTCCACCCCATCTTTGCCCACATGCAGTGTCTTCAGTGTCCTCTTTTATCACTGCGTTCCCCACTAGTTAATCCTAATCCCCTCAAGACATTCCAAGACCCAGGCATGAGTGAATGCCCAAGAAGACAGGCAGTGTACCTGTCTTAACTATCCTGCCATTGTCCATCAGCAACAAGGCATCGGCCTTCTCCAAAAGCTCTGTCCTGTGAGTGCAAAGGACTCTGGTCTTATGTTTGAGAACTCCGAGAATACATTTCTGCATAATATGGTTGGCTACATCTGCATCAACAGCAGCCAGAGGATCATCAAGGAGGTAAAGTTCTTTCTCCTGGGAGGGGGACACAAGAAAAAAGGATACAGCTGCTGGCCCTGCTGGAGCAGGCAGTGCTGTAGAGAAAAACCCAAGTGTCTCCCTGTGGCAGCACGTCTAGGCTAGCATGATGTGCTTTAAAGACAAGCTGCCAGAGCTCACAGTACAGCTGAGTGCTTCCAGCCTCTTAATATTTAACTTGGCACTGGGCATGACCTGCCACACAGTAACTCCTTTGTTATTTACCTGGTAAATAGCTCTGGCAAGGGCTATTCGAGCCTTCTGTCCCCCACTGAGTGTCACACCATTTTCACCCACCTCTGTCTGGTCACCTCCTGGTAAAATCTGAAATATTCAAGAAAATCATTTAGAAAGGGACAGGAAAATGCTGGGGACCCAAAACCAGGACACAGGGGTCCCTCTCCAGTCTTTGGCAGTAATTTCTAAGGCTCACACCTTACCAACAATCAAACAATGCATCAGTCTATACACTGGTTCTACAGACAACTGGCAAGCTTAGCATATGCAACAAAAATCTCTTACACTCCAGAATAGGGTGGTCACATCTGAACTACTCATTGAGAGCAACTTCTGGTCCAAGATAATTGCACACAGTAATTTTCTGTGAGAACAAGAGCTGTGCCTGCATCAAAATGATGTCAGGGTCCTTCCAAACAGTGTAGCAGTAAAAACTACCAAGTTTCAGTACCTGGAAATAAGTCTCCTCTCGGTTTGGTAGCACAGGCATATTCTACTAAATCTCAAAAAAAATCTTGCCTTTACAGAGTATTCATAGCTCCAGCCAAAACAAACAGGATCTGCTAAAGCTTGGCACTTCAAAAAATCAGGCATCAGCTTATAAACTGGGAGAACGATAGCTTCCTACCGTATATACAGCCAGGTTTACTGGCTAATACAGTCAAAAACCTCAAATTTAGAATATGAGTATTACTGACAGGAGCACTGATTTAACTCTTACATATCTCAAAAAAGTTGCTTCTCATCGCCCCCTCCCAAAAAAAAAGCATCAGCTGCTGATAGGTTCTGCCTGAAAAACCCAACAGCCATCAGCTCTGCAAGAACAACTCCTTTCCCCAGAAGAGCTTATGGCTCAGCAGCAGAAGAAACCATCTGAAGTGCTACAAGAGTGACTTCACACCTTAAAGAAGTATGGGGACGCCAAGAATAGTGTGGGCTTGGTAATCTGAGGAACAGTGTGTGATGAGACATTGGAAAAGCAGTCTATACCCTGAAAGAATAAAGACTGATCCCAGTGAGGCTCAGGATAGATGCAAAAGCCTGCCAAGAAGGCCCAGGCACTCACATTTAGGTCCTCGGAGAGGGCACAGGCCTCCAGCACCTCCTCGTACAGCCTGGCATCATATTCCCGCCCAAAAAGGATGTTTTCACGGACAGTGGTAAACTGTATCCAAGGCTCCTGTGTAGCCACACCAAATCCTTGCTCCAGGTCACAAACATACACTCGTCCACCTTGTCTGCAAGCACACCAGAAGTGAGTGTAAAGGGAAACAAAGGAAAACTGTTAGCAGATCAAAATGGCCTACAAGCTGGGATAGTACTAGACAGTCCCCACCTGCCGTGGCACAGAGGGACCAGGCAGGGAAAAGTCTTTAGGCTACTTACTTAATGAGCTCTCCAGTGAGGGCTGCCAGCAGAGAGCTTTTGCCAGAGCCAACCTTCCCAACAACCCCAAGGAACATTCCCTGCAAAGGGAAATTAAAAGAAGCAACCTGATGTGCTAATACAGGGTAGCTTGTCCAGATTTCTTGAACCACATGTAGCCCATAAGCAAGCTGACTGCTAAGACCACCTCACACATTTAGCAGCACAGCTAGGTACAGCTGTCAGATAACCCAGAGTCTTGATATGGCAGAACACAGATTTGCAAGGAGTGTTAACTCTAGAGCCCTGCTCATTTCCCTGTCCAGTTGTCTCCTGCAGCAATAGCAGAAAGCAGAGGCAACTAGTTTACCTCCTGTCTGTACGGCATGGATGTTCTCTAGCATCTTTCAGCTCGGAGATGTAATATGTGTCCTGTGCCTCTTGACCAAGAGAAGATTTTGATGCACAGCTCCTAAACTGAGGAAAACATGCCACCTCTGCTCCATTATTTCTAGTTTCCAGTATTCTTTCTCTAGTGCCATTTTTCTGTGTTACCTCCCATGTCCTCGCTCACCTTTCTCACTGACAGGTTCTCAATGTGCAGTTGCAGAGTGCCTGTGGATGAGGGCTGCCTGGTGCTTTCCTCAACTGACACCCACGAGAAGGCTGCACATCGCATCTCCATGGCAGTAGCAGCATCTGAAGGGTTATCTGCAAGTGAAAAGCAGAACAGCAAAGCACTGCTATGAGAAGACCAGAAAATTAAAGGCATCTGGCATCACAAATACCATCACCTTTGTTCCCAAATGCATGAGACAATGGATGAGGCACGGCATGATGCCCCTGACCCAACTGCATAAAGAGACTCTTGCCTACTGACTTGCCCTTAATCTATACATCCCTTCTTCCAACTCTCCTGTCCTCAGTTCACACCAGACACACATGGCTGTCAGAGAGACCCTGTAAGGATATAACCCGGTTTTAATATTGCTGAAGGTAAAAGAATGGCAGGGAGCTAGCAAAAGGTAATGAAAGAAGGAAAGGGAGCTGATAAGGCTCAGGGGAGGGGCAGCCACTCAAGCCTTTCTGCCAGGCAAAGCCAAGTTTGTTGATGGCTTCAGTGTCAGAAGAGCTTTGGTCAGAGGACAGAGCTGCTTGTTCTACTGGGACACTAATGGCTCCGTGGGGACAAGCAGTGGCTTATGGTTGGTAAAGTGGAATGTTATAGCCTTGTCTCCTGCTTTCCACAGAAATCAAGAGAAATTAAGTGTATCCACTCTGCCTCTACCCAAATGAACATCTTGAATCACAGGGTGACAGCCAGCTGCCCTCCAGTACTGCCCCTGGGCCTCGCACCTCAGCTCTCTGCTCTGAATGTCTGCTGACCAGAGTCTCAAGCCTGGCAGCTTCCTTAACCATTACCTAGGGCATAATAGGCTTCCAGGTCCTGGTCCTTGAGTTCAAGGAATTGCTGGATTCGATCCAGGGAAACTTTGGCCTCCAAGATTGCATTCAACACCCACGGGAAGCCGTTGAGGGGTAGAATAAGCATCTCAACAAGGGCCAATGCTGTGAATACCTGCACGGGTAAGCAAACAGCCATGAGCTGGAGCCAATACCTCCCTTGTATTCTCCAAATAGCTTCACCAGTGAGAGCCTGAAGAGCTGTGGAGAGACACGGACTAGGTTTATTTCCCAGAGAAGATGCCTCAGGACTGCAGTCTCACCGAAGACTGTTCTGCCCAAGAAAAGTTTGGAGCTCTCCCTACTACCTACTCACCTTTGTGGCAGTGAGCTGGTGACCCAACAGAACATAGGTGACGAAGATGGCAATGGAGACAACAACAGGCAGTGCTGCCCACATGTACACGCACACAGCATCCAGGTAACTGACAGCCCGTGACTTCTGCAGCTCTTTAGCCCGGCAGGCATTTATTCTGGTGCTGAAGTGCTTCTCCCAGGCGTAGAACTTGATCACACGAATGCCACATAGGAACTCTGTCATTAGCTGCAGGCAGTGAGGAAAACAACAGGCAAACAGTGTCCAGGCAGCCTGGGCTGTGCCTGGGTGTGCATTTGTCTCCTGCTAAGGGTCAGGCTAGAGATGTCAGGAACCATTCATTGCAAACAAAGACAAACCTAAATGACAGCTACTGAGAACTTCGTGCTCATCCATCCCACCAGCTTCTTCAGCCACCTGTGCTGTGTACAACTCAGGGAAATGCAAAATATTACACTACTTCCCAAGTGAAAGATGAACAACACAGGTGAAGGGATGTGTGGAATTTCTAGCTCCAGCCTGGATACCACTTACTTGACCTTACAGTGCCTTAACACCTGACTCTCAGGCCTGGTCCTGCCCTGACACAACTAGTCTGTACCAGAGCCTTGCTGGTTTACTTCCAGAACTCTAGTGTCCCTGCAGGATGCAGTCCTCTCATTTCTGCTCTCAGGTCAGCATATGCAGAGCAATCTGACTGCATCTCTGCCCAACATTAAAAAAAACCTAACAAGATAGACTTCATTCATTAAATCAGTCTTATAACAGTTGGAGAAATTTCAGCATAATCAGATACAACTCTGGTAGATGCACCTTCTATTGGGAAAATAAGTATTTCTAAAGCTCCCAACAGTTCTGACAGGGAGTTGACCTGTGTTTCATACTTTCAAAGCATGAGTGAAACTGCTGTCCTCTCAAATTAGAGATACAATGTTAAAAGGTGGGAATCAAATGTCTGACATGTGGCGAGGAGAGAGATGGCACTGCAAATATGCGAGAAGCAGTGGAAAAGATGACTGAGAGTGCCAGGCCTGGAGCCATATAAAATTACATCCATAATCATTGCCTTTGTCCAGACTGCAAGCCACTTTATCATTGATGGCATCACTGGAGCAATAGGATGGATGCAGATCTAGAGGAAGCCATCAGGAGTCTTATCTTAACTACTACACTGAGAAAAGAAACTTGCAAGGGAACCTAAATTAGCCCAGGGGACAAGACAAGCATTAAAGGTCCATGATCTTATAGGTCGTGAAACTACATCACCCTGAAACACTTTTGACCGAAGTGTGGGTGTGTATGTGTATGTGTGTGTCTGTGCCCCTTCTGGCATTTTTCTCAACAGCTGTGATTCAATTAATCTGCCTTGGATCATGACAAGTGGGCAAGAAGCCAATGTTCTGGGACAAACCGGGAAAAAATACAAGCTCAGAGAAATACCACTGCCCCTCACCTTGACTCGTGTGTCCTTGTGTTTCAGCATCTTCTCGCTATTCATCATGATGCGGTTAGCTATGATCTTGTTGACGGGCACAAGCAGCAGTGCCAGGGCCACACCTCCCAGAAAAGCTACCCCCACTTGCTTGTAGAGGAGGTAGAGGGTAATGGCAAGCTGGGCAGGCAGGCTCCAAAACTCGTGGAAGCTGAGGCAGAAGTTGATCAGCCTACTGGTGTCCGTGCTCATGAAGTTGACAATTTCCCCCACAGTGAAGCGGGCAAGGCTGGCGCTGCTGACACGCAGAGCCTTGCGGTAGATGGCAGAGATGACAGCGGCCCGCACCATCAACGTCATCTTGTTCATCTCGTAGCTGAACTGGTTCCGCAAGAGAGCACCCAGGAAGGCACCAGCAAAGAGCCCAACGGCGTACAGAACCCCATGGCTCAGGGGCTCGTGCCGGGACTCCATGAAATTCACCAGCAAGTTCAGAAGCAGAGGACCTGAAAAACCCAGCAGACTGCCAGCCAGCTTGAGAAGTCCAAGGGTGTAGAAACGAAGCCCAAAGGCCACATGAAGCACTGACAAGAGGCGTACAGCTTCCCGGGTGTGGTGTGGGCTGTCTGGAGCATCACTACTCCCATCACCTCCAGCAATGATTGGGCTGGTAAGAGACACTGTCTGCTCCTCTGCTTGGTGAAGAGCTGCCTTCTTCTGCCAGCAAGAGTAGAACCGGTCACAGACCCTGGCAGCCTGGAGCTGGTGAGGAAGCACATAGACATCCTGTGGCTGGGTCAGCTTCTGCTGGGAGCCACGCTTCATAAGGGGGTTCATCCAGGTGTAAAAGAAACGTGAGAGCCAGCTCTCACCATCTTCTGCTACTCTCTGCTGGTCAGGCACTGGGAGCCCTGGCTCTGAGATGGGCTTGTCTTGTTGCCAGGAGCGATTGATGGAGAGGAAGTCCTGCCTGCCAGCAGTAGGGAAGAGGTAGCTGACCACATAGGCAAGCAGAGAGGCTAGCTGCAGACAGAGAATGGTGAACCTGGAGGAGGCACCAGGGTGGGCAGGGGACCAAGCTGTCCCACTCTGGCAGTACCACACCAGTGTGATGATGAAGGAAGGCAGGGGTAAGAGAGTCAGGAGAGCCAGAGCTGCAGGGCCCCTGGTAAAGCCATGAATGGACCTGCAGAGCATGAGAAGAGCGAAGCCATGCACCAGCCATGTCAGGGCAGCAGTGCCATTGGCCAGCACTTCCAGGTACACAGGGCCCAGCTCCTGCTGGGAAATGGTGGCTGGGATGGTATCAGCAAAGAACAGGCCAGCAAGTATGAAGGAGGTAGTAATCCTCCATCCCCAGCTTGGCCTCCAATGCACCCCGGAGCCAGACCTTGAGGAGGAAAGAGGAGTGAAATAAATTACAGTTGAAATTCCACTACTTCTCAGTCAGTACTACTCTTTCTTCCTCTCCTCTTCCCCCTGTTTATACATCCACTCTTACTTAACCTTCTGGATATACCTCCCTAGATCTGTAACTTTTTCTGACTGCAGGCATTGCTAAACTACATCAGGTAAATATAGTGCACTCTTTCGTCAACACCAGAGATTTAGATGCTACCAAAGAATAGCATTTATTTACAGAAATTTGTTTGCAAACTATGATATTTTGTAGCCAAACGAGACTCCAGTCCTTCAGGATTAACAGCAAAAAAAAGTATATTTAACCTCTTTAACACAAATTTTGGATTATGAAATTCTCTGTGTCACATTTCTGATCCTTGATTACCTTGTCTGTGGGATATTTTTCCTAAAAACATTATTTTTATCACTGTTTGTTTCAGTGATGCTGTGCTTGTGAAGTCTATAATCTATTGCCCATCAAAATACTCATTATCACTCGATTCTTTGTGGCCTTTCAGTATCAGGGAATGTTGTCATGTTTATGAATTTCAGAAGAGGGTAAACAGGAAAACAATTTTGGGTTTCTCTTAGTGCCTTATATACCTCTTCTGTGTATAGATTGCCTTATGTACACCTTCTATGCCACCTTGGATTTATATCCTCTCCCAGAATACTCCCAGCTTCCCCGATCCCCATTCACTAAAATAGTTTATAATTACTTTCTGCGATTTTATACCCACAATCCCCTCTATTCTTTCTGGATTCCTTTCTGTACACCATACTCTGAATTAAGATGGATGCTGACCAATATAATAGCATTATAATATGTCCTTCCCTAATTACATATTCAGCACATTATAGGAAGATACACTTTCCAGCCTTTCCACCCCACCTCCAGTCCTGCATAATAATCAAGAGCCAGACAAATTGGTTGCCATACCTCGGAGTGCCAAGGAAACAGGCACTGACCACTGCAAGGATCACATGAGGAATCACATTTAATGTCAGCTGGTTAAAGCAATGGCCAACGCTGCCACGAACCCACACAGGGAGTGGATCTTCTGGGCTAGTCCCACACAAACCAGCCAGGATGTTCTCCATCCTTTGCCGGTAAATCAGTGTGAGAGATGGGATATCCTAGGGTAAAGAAAAAGCAGCATGAGGTAAAAACATAAGAACTACAGCCGCAGTCCAAGATGGAGTGTGATAAGAAATTAACATAGAGCTAGAAGCAACTTCCTGGGTCATAGTCCAAGCCCAGCTATTGTTCACTAGCTATCATATAATCTACTTCATAAAATGATCAAAATCCAGCTTAAAATAAATTTTTTATTCCCTTAAGTCACCCCAGACTGCAATGCCCTGTTGAAGCTTTCTTATTTCCAGGCTGATATTCTTTTTTCCCATAACGAGTTTAACCTCTGTAAGTAGTATAATGAAGTATTTTCCCTACTATAGATCGGTATGAAAAATATTTTGAGCTGCTTAAATAATAACCTATTCATTGTATCTCCATGTTGACACCACTTCCCACCATGGTACTCCGTCACGCGTGTAACATGAAGCATCCCCCAGATGACAGGGAAGGATGCTGGGGCCCATCCTGAAAAGCAGGCGGTTGCCCTAAGCTATAGGCAACTGGCGAACCAGCCCCCTCCGTGTGCCACCCCGCGGACTGAAGCACACCTGGGAAGGCCTCGGCTTTACAAGGATTTCTGCTTGCACCGGCCCGTCCCATCTCCAGCCCGGGGCCGGCGGAGCGCCACGGGCTGGGCGCCGCACCGAGCTCGGCGCGCAGACGGGAGCACTGCAGCACCGCGCCCGGGACCCCGGCACTGCGGCCCCCGCTCAGGCCTGGGCCGGTGCCAGCCCGGGGACCTCCCAGCCGCGCCGGGGCAGGCGCCGCGGCCGCCACGTGCCCGGTGACAGACGGGCCCCTCCGGCCGCCCCCGCCACCCCACGCCCCGTGTACCTCAGCTCCCCCGACAGCGCGGGCTCCGCGCGCCCCCTGGCGGCCCGGAGGACGTACAGCAGCCCCGCAGCGGTGGGGCGGGGCCCGAGGGGGATCCGGGCGGGAGCAAGAGGCCGAGGGGAGCGGCAAGAGCAAGCCAATGCAGCACGCACAGCGCGCTCAGATTTCTGCCTTCTGGTTAAAAATTATAAATTGCTCAGACTAAAAACCAGGCTCCAGCCGTAGACAAGTGTAATTTTCCCCCAAAATTCCTCTACTTCCTTCCTGGTGATCTTATCCCTCCCCTCCTTCTCCCATGATATTTGGCTCACAGCATCTGAACTGTTTGTGCACTGACTGACACCAGATGCACATCACAGACTTGCCGTGTCACCGTGTCAACCAGCACAGGAATATTTATGGACCATGGTGTTATCCAAACATCAGCACGGACAGGTATAGCCCAGGCAGTGCTTTTACAGGTATAAATGTACTTTCATAGGTACAGCATTCTTTGCTCATAGACATTACTACAAGATAAAAATGACATTACTGTAAGAACACCTTGCCAATAACACATCAGCCTACTCACAGTGGCAGAGCTCTCCTGGTGCAGTGAGAGATCGAGATGTTAACACGATCATCTGAATAACACATGGTAAACAAATCCTCTGTTTCACCTGTGTTGTGTTTGCCTGGAGCATGAACACACATATGCAAGCAGCACCCTCAAATGTGCCACTCATTCTCTGCTATAAGAGTATGTTGCATTGGGGTGGGGGGAGTAAATACACAAGTTTCCAGATGAGAGAAAACAAACCAGAGAGGACATCCAGTTCCATCTGCTCTGAACTATTATACGGTAACAGAAGAGTGCTGTAAATGTTACCACACTACTTGGCAATTTTACCTGCCACTGGTGATTTTTATAGCAGATATTCTGAATGCTTCAACTGTCCCAAACTCTCCCTCAGTACTCTTGACACAGAAAATAAGCATATCCCTGTAAAAAACTCATCACAGGTAGAAAACTTTACTTTCAACATGTAGCTCACCAGAGATACAAAAAGCATTATCTGAGCTTAGAGGTGTTATCAGTGGGGTGCTGAGGAAGGAAAATATCAGTGATATTCCAGAGAAAACAGAGCAATCTGGGTAAGGTAGTGTGGAACAGCAGAGATAAGAGCAAGAGCTCAGTGGCCACACTACTCTCTAATCATAGTTTCCTTGGAAGGAGCAGGAGGAAGAATGCATTTTCAGCAGATCTCTCTCTCCCCCTCCCTCCTTTTTTAGTAATCTTTTCTCACTTGCCTGAAAGCAATCTTTTGTCTGTGTGTCAGAGTTGCAGGGTTGCCTTTTCATGACCAAGCTACTCATACTGTACACTGTGTGTATTTGACCAGTCTGCTCTTTTCCCCCACAGGTCATCCAAAGATTTCTAGACTAAACTTTCCTGAAGAGGCCTTGAGAGTAAGTTTTATACCCTCTCTGTACAGAGAAGCTTCCCTTCAAAGAAAATGCTGTGAAAGCAGCAAGCTCTCAAAACAGCAAGTAGGGGTTGTGTGAGTTTGAAGCTCTGAGCAGCACACAAGTAAGCTGAATTCAGATTTCATGGTTCTGATGTCTTATTTATTTCCAAATGAAAACAAACAAACAAAACCAAACAGCTCAAAAATGTCCAAAAACCAATGCCCCCTCCCCCCCCACAAAATACCCACAACCCTGTCGCTGTTGCAGCAGTG
>VYZT01065580.1:0-19108 GCA_013400735.1 Pomatostomus ruficeps | reverse complement strand
TTTTTTTTTTTTTTTTTTTTTTAACTAAATTTAGGGAAAGGGGGGGAAAAAGGCGAAAGTATTTCCAAGAGCTTGCAAAGCTGGAAACACAAGATCATTTACTTGAACCAGTTTGCCCAGACCTAACTTTAATGAGAATCATACCATGCCTTAACTCAAAATTAACCCAAAGCATGGTTATCCACTCAGTCCTTTTCTCCAACAGAGTTCAGTGGGATTTGAAGGGTTTTGGTGTATTTTTAGGTTTTTTGAAGTAGTCCGTGGTAAAACACTAATAGCAGGAATGTTGTGAGGGCTTAAAGTCACTGGAATTTCCAGTTCAGGATGATTTGGCTGAATTTCGAATAAGAGGACATCCACTTCACAACTCTCAAATTAACACTGAGGTTCACCTGTAAGTTGTGACTCCTACCACAGCATTAGGAAGGGTACTGAAATTTTCCCCTGCTCCATATGTTTCCACAAGAGCTTCAGGCATCCTGCAGCATGCAAGGTATCCTTGGGGCAGTTGTGCAGCTCAGCCATGGGCAATGTGCTTTGCCCAAGGCTGGGATGGACAGAAGTTTTACTCTGATTTAATTTTCCTGTATTTTTTGGCTGGGCTGCTGCCCAGACTGCCTCAAATTCACCACCATCTTCACAGGCTCAGATGGTCTTTCCATAGTCTGTACCTGACCATCTCTTGCAGACATTGTGTGAATGATAAAAGACAGGCTTCAGAGGTTCCAGAGAGAAAAAGGGTCTTTTATGAAAGCTGCTAATATGGAAAATGTCCTACATGCAGATGTATTAGATCACAGATTAAAGATACCCTATCTGATTACCCTATCCCACCACGTGAAGTGAAGTAGGCACTACCAGATAAAAAACATGGCCTCTGTACAAAGAGATTAAAATCTGACCTAACTCACATGGATTGCTGGCAGGACATGACTATTTTTCAGTCCAGGTCTCAACTACACAAGCACGAAATGTACTCCCACACCTTCTTACACACAAAAAAGAGAGTTTTCAATGTAAAAAAATGTGTCTTTAATAGGCATCCAATGGACTTCTAAAACTCAGGACTTTGGACTAGGGAAGTCTGGCTTCAATAACAATAATTTTGGAAGGAATTCTAGGTAATTTAAGGAAATACAGATATTTAGGTCTTTGAAAAAAGTGTCTGTGTTTCCTAATTTCTAAACCACTTGTTTGCTTTGTTTTATGTTTTCCCATCTTACTGTTTTATTGACTTGATTACCAAGGTGTCAAGATCCCAAGAAAGTGAATTTATTTTACAAAAACCTCCTAGCCTGTCTAAAATGTGGTACAAGATTTGGCACCATTGAATAATGGTGTTGTCAAAGTTAAAATCTGTCTTTCCTCATAAAAATATCTTTCTGTCCTCAAAGAATTGTAGGGCAATAATCTCTCTTAATTTTAGTGTTCCTGAATAAGAGTCTAAAGATTTCCGATTCTTTTTCTTAAAACTACCTTTTGAAGGATCTGGTCTTGACAGGCCACACCAAAGTGCCTACAGGGACAGCCAAATCTTCTACCTTTTATTTGCCTGAAGATTACTGTTTTTCCTTGTCTCATCTTTCTTCCTTCAAATGCCATAGGACTTATCCACCCTTACCTTGTCACAATGGCTTTCACAAATGCCTCCCAGGACTGTCTCTTGGCGAATTAAAGACTACTGACTTAATTCTGAAGGAGGTACAGAGACAAATTTCCAGGTAATTCAATATTTACAAGGCTGGAGCACCTTCCAGCGACAATTGTTTAAAATTGTACAGTTATATACTGGTCTGAAAGGGGAGAAGAATAGTTGATTACAGAAAAAACAGCAGTAACTTTATAACCAGTTTTAGAGTTAACAACGCAGTTTCCAGCTGTGAAAAGTTACCAGACGGAGAATATGGAGACCTACAAAAGAGGACAAATGTGAATTTGTAGTGAGATAGTAAAAGAGATTCTAATCCTTTTCCAAAGTCATTAATAAGGGAC
Organism: Pomatostomus ruficeps; assembly: GCA_013400735.1. Classification (NCBI taxonomy): domain Eukaryota; kingdom Metazoa; phylum Chordata; class Aves; order Passeriformes; family Timaliidae; genus Pomatostomus; species Pomatostomus ruficeps. The sequence goes on along the minus strand of VYZT01065580.1, from coordinate 17,116 downwards.
AGATTTAGGACAGCCAATGGGTGTTTCGACATCAGCTTCAGTGAAGTGAGAATTCACCTAGGCCCTACTTTTTTCAGCATTGAGATCTGTAGCTGTTTCTGCTTTTACAGATTTTGAAAACAAAGCTTTTTAATATGTATATTTATAGTCTTCAACATTGAAAAACAACAATAAAAAAAATCTTGGAGTTGCTGATAGCTTTGCAGAGTAAGAGCTTACAGGCTTCTTTATATTTTTCCTGCCTAATAACTTTGGATTACTTCCTGTTTACTGTCAGTGTATCTAATGTTTGTGTCAGCTTGGTGCAGCACTGACATGATATATGCATTAGACCATACATTGATAGCAAAGACAAAGTTACTCGATTCTGACAGGACAAGAAAATTACCCACAAGCAGTAAAATATAGGGTTGCCATGTGACTATGTTCTGCTTCAAAACCGTGTATCACATGGTGATAGCACAAGAATTAGGGGATTGTGAGAGATGCTGGAACTTCAAAGGCAGTTATCTGGTCCCTTTGCCTATATGCCTCATGCATTAATATGCACACCTGCTTTAATCTCCCTTGTGTCCTGATGGGCTTCTGAGCTCTGCTTGGAGTTTTTGTGCATTGTTTGTCACCACAGTCAGCCCAGTCATTTCCCACCTCATGCATTGCCTTGTTTCCCTTGCAGCACCAATTCCCTTTGTTGGTAATGACTCTGCTGCTCACCTACTCCACACACACCTTCTGGTCACGCTGCCTGCCCTGCTCTAAATCTGCCTGCCAGACTGGGAGAGCTAAGGCAGCCCAAGGGGAAAAGGAAGGGGGCAACAGGCAATTTACTGCCAATGTCAACACTTTAGTTTTCTCTTCAGAAAATGCAGCCTTGCAATTAATTAAGACTACAATACCTTGCAATCTTATTGATATTCTAATTACAAATCTGAAGCATCCAATTCACCAACTCAGGGAAAATAAGGAAGAAGTAAATTATTATCTACCGATAAAACAATACAGTTGAGGTAGCTGACATTGTGTTTCGTTACCTAAGCAAATTCTGGGTTTTTATTTCATTAATGTGAGATACTGAAAGGTAAGCCATTGGTTAAAAGTCCTATATGTGTATTTCTGCCTTTAGTGTGATTTGCATAAATGCCGACTGTGCTACCTGAAAGCGTTCCTGTTCTGATTTATGGGAGTGTTTGTATTGCTCATATCATAAATCTTCTTCTGTAGGACACTTCTGTTCTGGTATTTATTGACCAAAGACAATTTGCGTTAAGAATGTTTTGAGATCTTGCCAGATATGCACTAGGGGATATTTGAGAAAACATTCAGTACTCAAATGAATGAATCTAGGCAAGCGTATGATCTCACTACCCAGGCAAACATTTTGCCATAATATTTTAGTACCCTATTTTATTAAGAGGAACCTATGTTTCAATATGCATCTATTTACCGTAGAGTCAATTCATTTAGGCCAAATCAAAATAAGTGCTGGAAGAAGATAATTTAGGCTAGCAGCCTCAGGCTGGTGATTATGGCTCAGGAAACAAATCTTTAGGGTCAGATCTTCTTTTACTGAATCTAGCTCAAGCTTGAGTACTACCCTGTATTGAAACAAAATGCCCAAACATGCTCTCTGTTACCTATTTCTAGGAATTTTACTTTGAGGAGAGAATTCTTTGTTACTAATTATTATTTTCAAGTCTGAAAATAAGTAGACATCTTTGATTTAAATTAACACTTTACACTACTGGAAGCTGTACATCTTCACTGTAAGAGCGGTAGGCAACAAACATAAATGGTTGTATGAACAATGGGAGAAATGTGTTCATGAGAAACTGAGGTACAAGAAGACAAAGGGGTGTTTGTGCAAGGAAAAATCACCTCTACAGCATCTGATGGCTTAAGGGTGCATTTCTTGGTGCCCATCCCATGACATAGCCTTCATATGATGTCCCCACCTGGAACTGCAGTGCTAGGAACACAGATTCATCCTCTTCAGGGCTTTACATGGCTTGATTTGGGTAAAAGTCAACCTTTCCCCTGGGATTAGGCATGCCTCCTTTGAAGGGAAGAAGGAGAGAGCAGGGATTCCCCACATGGTTTTCTTTCTCTGCCAGGCCATTCCTGTGCAAGTCAGGGTCACAGCACCCACATAATGGCTGGGAGATGCTGCCATCTTTGGAGGATCTCTACATGCCAGATCCTCCTGACTTGGAAGCTGTTGTGGGAGTCTTCAGTCCCTCTTTCCAAATCAGTTTCACTTTGCAAGAAACATCTGGAGATTCATTTGGCCAAAGAGGGAAAGCAAGACTGAACATGAATCTCTATCCTACTAGTCAGGGCACTCACTAGGAAGGAAGGAGACCTGGGCTCCAGTCTGTTGTTTCAATGTGCTTATGTGATTTATATTAAACAGCCATTGGATAAAATACTTAAATAGTTATTAGAACAGGGATGGCAGCCTGGGTCTGTGCCCTTCCCTTCCAGGTGAGGGCCCCAAACTGCCAGAGTCGTGCTCGGTCTTGCTATCTCCCTATCTCTTTCTAATGAATCTGCAATTATTTGATGCAAAGTGGAACAGCTTCCACAGCAAAGATGGGGAGAGCACCTCCCCCTTTCCCCTGTTTTTAGTGAGGAGGGTTCAAAGGCTCTCAGGCAGAGAAGGAAACTCCACTAAAATCTCCTGGTCCCAGGCTAGGGGTTCACTGTGGGACTGGCAGCACCTCTCTCCTAGTGGCTGTGTACACTCTGAGGTCACCTGGCAGATTGAGGCCCTAAGGGGACCACACACAAAATAATACCTCATCTGTAGATCCCCAGCCAGACAGGCAGGAATTAGGTGCTGAGCTACCTGGGACTAAGACACTTGGTGGCATGCCCAGACCTAGGGGCACTGGGGGATCTCTTCATCCCAACATGAGAAACACTGGGGAGGTGGCAGGTGAGTAGGGGCTGGAAAGGTACTCTCACAGGACTCAAGATCTCCCTGTCCTCACCAGAATCTAGCCCCAGGTCACCTGCCAAAGACCACCCAGGGAAGCTGGGGAGGAGCAAGCCTTGAGCAGCCATCTCCCAAAGCACAGCCAGGCACCTCATTGCTCTTATGCACTCCTATGCAATTTCTCAAGAAAAAAAATCTGTAGCGAGGGTGGACGAGGCAGACTGTTCATCACCCAGAAAGATCACAGCCACTGCCATTTCCAGTGGATATGTGTAATTAGCAACCATTCAGTAGGCAGTCTTAAATGAAAATCACAAATAGAGCTAGTGAGTTCCTGGTGGAAAGATTTAGTTATCTTCCCAGAGGAAAAAATATGTCTTTGTGTAACCTTTTAACCCTTCTTCTCTTTCCTCCTTTTACTCTTACACTGGGTAATTATTTATTTTGTCGCTTAATTAGCTAATTATGCATGTGTTATGATGCTTTTAAGCAGGAAGTCACTTTGTTTAGTTGCTGGTGGCATGTGGCTTTTGTTCAGCATCCGTGATGTCAGTTTATAACATAATCATCTTTACTTGCAGTGGTCTGAGGTGATGAAGTCTTTTCCCAATGGTAATATTTTAATTATCAGAGTAAAGTTTGAAGAAGGGCAGTGACTAACAGGAACTGCTTCATGTGGGTGGAGGCTAAGCAAAAAATTTGCACAGGCCCTCAGCTGCCTATCTGTGAGGCAAAGTTGTGCTGTTCCCCTTTAGAAGAAGATCCTTTGAGGCTTTTCAGAGGGTGTACTAAAAGCTACTAGCAAGAATTGATGAAATTCAGCCAGGAGTTTCTCTTCTGGTTATCACTATGTTTTCAGAAACATGAAGGGACTTGAACTGGATCCCTATGCCATCAACTCAACAGTAAAAGCGTCTAGGTAGAACTGGTGCTTAGGACGCAAATGCAAAGCAGGATGTATTGCAGGGAGCCGAGGCAGGTTATCTTGCTGCCTGCTACAGCTTCACACAACAGTACAAGTTCCACCTACCTGCACACAAGTACCAGTTCCCTGTGCATGCAGGCCAGGCCATTGCAAAAGTTAGCAGCTTTGTTTCTTAGCAAATGCCCAGCCGTGGAAGCAACTACAGCATGTATCAGTGGTTCACCCCCAAAGCTGTCCAATTCTCTAGTTTGTCTGATTTAGAGATATACAGCATAGTGCTCTGTGCCAGCTCCAAACCCTGACAAACGTCTTTTGTTTGCATTTGGTTGTCAGACATAATGTATGCAGCCACAGGCCTGCAGTAACATTTATTCCTCCTTCTACTGGAAAGTTGAGTAAGGCTCTTAGGCTCATTTCCCCAGTGGTAAACCCTAGCTATCTCAGTTAGAAAACTGGTCTCCCTCAATTCCTTATCTAGTCAGCTGAGCTCCTCAAGAGGACTATTCAGAGCATGTGAATTAGTTTCTCCTGATAATTACCCTTTAAAGAGCCTCTCTCAAGCAGAAATAGTACTGCTACTAGTTTACAGTACTCAGTGCTTTAAAACCCTTTCTATATTCACATATTAATACTCTACACATTTTTATATGTTCATATATTAAGAAATAAACTTTCCTCTGAATCTATTAATTTGTTCACCAGAAACTGTGCCTGCTACCTGATGAATGCAGAAAGAAAAAGGTATAGCCTTGAGTAAATCCCTTAGAAACTATAACATGTACAACAGTTCCTACATCAGCTTTGAGACTGAAATGTTGGTCTATGTTTTTAAGCCCACAGACAGTTTTATGATTTAAAGGCATTTTTTTCTGTCTCTTTCCAACCCTCCCATTCACGTATTCTTCACAGTGGTTCCTGTGCAACAACACTCAGTAATAACCCCTTTCCCTAAGGGATCACGGAAGGAAATTTGACAAGTCCCTGCCTCTCCCCTTTCTTTTTTTTTTTTTCTTTTTCTTTTTTTTTTTTTTTTTTTTTTTTTTTTTTTTGTTTGGTTTGGATGGCCTCTGAAATGGGCTGGAATGCAAATGGAAGATATTTGGCAGGTTGACATTTGTCTGCAAAGCTAGGCACCAAGCCAGAAGCATGGAGCAAGCTGGAGTGGGTTTACATAAAGTGGAAGCAATAGTGCCAGAGCACTCCAATACATTTTCCCCTGAGACTCATAGGCAGCCCACTCAATACTTCATTAAGGGTGAAATCCAGCACTATTTGAAGAGCCATAGGGAAGAGCCTGTGCACCAATTAAGTTCTTGAGGCCTCTGCACTGGTCTGAATTCTACCCAAAAGAAGAATTGTTTGCTAAGGAAAAGATGTTATTACCCAGATTACAGTCTGCTCTTGTGAGGAAGAGAGACTGTTGGCATATGGTTGGAAGCAGCACAACCCTTCTACACAATCCTTCATAGATGATTCCTTGAAGAATGCTCAATGCAAACAGACCCTTGCCCATCCATGAATAACTCTTATAAGGTGAAATAGTCCAGGCAATCAAGAAATAAGGATATTTCCAGGAAGAACCCTAGAATCTGATCTTTCTTTAAACGGGAATACAGGAGTCACTTCTACTGCTGGGATGTTGCAGAGCACCCAGGACTGGCTGTGGTGAGGTGGCTCAGAACAACATCCCAGAGTTTGTTTTACAAACACAGGTATTATTTTTTCTGAATCTCTTTCTGCATGAGTACAGGATGAACACAAGGGTGACAGGCACGATACAGCATTTACTACAGATAAGAAGTATCTGCTATCGCTTCAGTAGGCTGGAATAGTTTTTGCAAAAGAAGAAGTTTGCCTAAATTATTCTCTTATTTATATCTATAAGGCAGTCAGGCATCTAGTGGCTCTCTACTGCAGTAGGAAGTTAGTCTTAGATGGAGGATATCTTTCTATTAACAAGGTCAACACCATTATTTCGTATGGGTTGCATGAATGCTCATTTGTTTGCATGCAGTGCGAGGAACACTGAATATTTTAATTTCTAAACAATGGGGTGGCACAATGTCAAAGAGACACAGAGGGACAGGGGGAGCATGGGGAATGTTTGCAAAGCCCCAGAGCCTTTTCACAGCAAACCAGTGATAATACAAGCTAATGGTTTCTGTAATACGAACCAGGATAAGGTCAGTTTAAGACTAATGTTTAGCTTCCATCAGAGGGCATCTGCTTCATAAATAAATCTCTATACAAAGTGCATTAGACTGAAATGTAGGGTTGAATACTGAATGGTAGAAACATGTTTTTTAATTAAAAACCTCTTCACACTTACATAGATATACCAAAGAAGCTGAGTACAGGGACGGGGACTCGCCAAACAATTTGTGAGTTCAACCCATCAATTGAATACGAGCCCCTTGATGCACTTGTTTAACTCCCATTAGTGCCGCTGGGAGCAACAAGACTGCACCAATGGAGAAAATCGACCTCATAGTCTTTACACAAATGCATACGCTTTCCATTGAAATTAAGGTGCTTTCAAGAATGTGGGGTTAAGAAAAATACAATCTACACAATGAACGTGTATCAAATGTTTACATTATATAATTGCTTTTGCCGGCTTTGGCAAGGAAAATTAGCTCTGTAAAGTGCCAGTTCTAAAATGCATACTTGAATATACTTGATGAGCGTAAGATCCCTGCACACCTAGGGCTAGATTGATAAAAAAAACTCACACATGCAATTGAGCTTGATTTTTTCCTTTCTCTTGCAGTTGCTGTCAGGAACCTCTGAGCTGAGGTGGTAATTCCATAATTTGCAAAAGTGTCAAATGAAAGAAAATATGGTTTAGCATGTGGGCATGGTGCATCCAGCAAGAGATAGATTAGAGAAGATAATAGAAATGGTCTTTTTCCAGGCCAGAATTGTGTAGTCCTCAGTAAAGACTTTGGATTTCAAGGTCAGAAAGGGCTATTGTGATCATCTAAGATACATTGCAGAACTGAGGTATTTTTCAAATTAAATAGTAAAAAAAAAATAAAACAAGAAAGCTTTCTTGGATGGAGAATTCACAACAGCATATCACAATTACTGTCCTTATCAAAACAACAAAAAACTATTTCCTTGAGATGTGTACCATTGCAAATGAATATGTTTGGGTTTAAGCATCATATTTTATTATAACCTGGTCTGCAGAACTGAAGAACTCTCAATGTGATAACTGAACAGGATTTTTTTTGCTATTGTCTAGTCAACAGCAGAGGGAGAGAGAGGACATTCCTTTGACAGGCGGGACACCCACGTTGCCACGATGCCGCTGGCGGGGGCACCGGGCTCCAGTTCACAGTTCCAGGGGCTGGCCGGGCTGCTCCGGGGGCACAGGAGGACTGGCGAAGGTCCAGTAAAGTTTCACCCAATCCACCGATGTTCCAGGCGCACCGAGGAAGGAGAGACAAAGCGGAGGGGCTTCCCAGATGGTTTATTTGTCATCAGGGNACAGCCGTGCCTGTCCATGAGGAAAAACTGAAACCTGGCCAATAGCACACCGCAACACCACATTACATCCCAATTTTGCCCAAAATAGAGTTAAGGGATTTGAGCTCCATTCCCATCACAAGACACTGGGTCCATGGGGGACTGGGGTAGCATCCAGCCTGCTACCCACTGTAATTGTGTCAGCTGATAAAGCATTCCCTGGAGCAGGCTTGAAGCATTTCTACATGGAGGGTCAGGGAAATTCGCATAAAAATCCTGGACAATGGTAGAATTGCACTCTCCATCAGCAAGTAAAGCTGAGGAGAGGAGGTGGAGTCATGAGTTCTTCAATAGTTTTAGTCCCAAGGTTGTGTTTTGCAGTGATGGAGTGGCTTGTTTTCTAGGTCTGCCTACAAACACTGGCAAAAATGGTGCAAATTACAAACAATGAGTGGGAGAAGTGTATGTACATCCTACTGTATTTTCTTCACAGGTTTTATCTGTGCCTATTTCCTCTGTGATGTTTTCTGAAAGCTTTCTCCAAGGTGACACAACCTGAATATTATTTGTAGTTTTATTTGTAATGTATTACTTGAGAAAGTAACAAAATGTGGAGAAAAATTATAACAAATCTAACAGGTCCCAAAACATCAGGAAAATGGATAATTGTTTTGAATCAGAATGCTAGTTGGGACAGAGATCATTCAAATTTGGGTGGCTTACAGAGAAAAACACTGATCTGTGCCAGCTATGGAAATGCATTGCCCTCAGTGAGATCACAAAAATACGTGTAGAGAGACACAACCCATGGACGGCTTATTTAAGCAGATGGCTTCATTTGGGGGTGTACTGTTTGCCTAGCACATTATAACTCTAGCAAAAGAGATTTGTATCACTTTTCTTATCGAGTTATGACCTGTATTTTCAAATGTGGGTGCTTACAGTTAGCAGTTAAATAAGTGCCCTGATTTTCAAAGCCACAGAACATATAAGGATGCCTCTTTGTTTTCTTTTTTTAGTTTGGTTTTTGGTTGTTTGTTTGGGTTTTTTGTTTTGAATGCTTAAAATGTCACTCAATCCTGTAGAGATTAATGCATCATCGGGGATCTCAAACATCACTTTCTTGACCAAAACAATCACTGGATTTCCAGGTTTAGAGATATTATTAGAAGAAGATGAATGGGATAAGTTCACCACACAACAGTTAGGTTCATGTGGCAACAATGATCTAATATGCAGGTGGAAAAAGGATGGTCTATATGTTCTCAAGTACCTTTGCAGAGTCCTCACTGTTTTAACTCCACCTTGATTATGTCTCTGAACTTTATTAAAAGGCTTATGGTCATAGAATACAGGACAAACCCCTGAGAAATAGAACCTATTAAAATTAGCTCAGATTTGACCAGTAAATTGGACCAGATGACCTCCAGACATCCCTTCAAATCAACATTATTGTGTGATTTAAGTTAAACCTTATGAAGTCTGATTATGAAGGGGGAAGTCAAAAATTTTGGCTAAATGACAACAGCTCCTGAGCCAACAAGAATCTTAGCAAACCCCAAAGAGACTTTTAATTTTTTAAGGCCAAGAGAGGCAACAAAAAGTACACTCAATCGCTCCAGACAATTATTAATAAAAAAATTAAATAGGTCAAAACATTCATAGATGGTGGTGGGTAGGAAGAGTAGACTAGAATACACTTCCAAGACATTCCAGTGGCAGCAATGCTCCTGTCAAAATAAGCGTAGTAAATTGACCAGGGTGAGGTGGGTTGACCTTGGCTGGATTTCAGGTGCCCAATAACCAGCTCTAATCACTTCCCCTTCTCATCTGGAAAAGGGAGAGAAAATAACATGGGAAAAACTCGTAGATTGAGATAAGGCAGTTTAGTAAACTGAAAGTCAATGCTTTCACTTCCACAATCAAAGAAAAAAACCGAAGGTTTTATCCTCTACTTCCCAGCAGCAGCTGATGTCCAGGCACTTCGCAGGAAGCAGAGCTGCAGGATATGTAGTTTTTATATATGAGCTGATGTCTTATGGTATGGAATATCCCTTTGGTCAGCTTGGGTCAGCTGTCCCAGTTGTGTCCCCTCACAAGAGATTTCCCACTCCCAGCCTACTGGCAGAGTTGGGGGTTGAAATGTTGGAGAGACAGCATTGATGCTGCTGGAGCACTCTTCAGCAGTAGCCAAAACACTGCTGTTTATCACTTTTCTAGCTACAAATGCAAAGCACAGCACTTGAGGGCGGTTATGGGGGAAAATAATTGTATCCCAGCCATACCCAATACACAGGGCAAGACACACTAAGGCACAATGAGCTGAACTTCAAAGGTATCAATGTTATTAGAGCCCTCAGGGTAAAACCTCACTACTGAGATGATTACCCTGGTCAGAAATCAGACTGAAAAAACTCCTGAAAAAAGAAAAGCAGTAAGGAGTGAGCAGCTCTCCACAGAGGTTCATGAAAGTAAAGTGTCCTTCTCCACAGAAGTCTTCAGTGGTATTTGAGCTGGGAAACACCAGCTCTGAAACACAAACCCCCATGTAGGAGAAACAAAGCTGCTGGGTTCTTCTGGATGAAGATCAGTGCAATGTGAGCCTGGTGATCAGAGGGGTCTCTCTTCTGTTATCCAGAAGGGATGTGGCAATTCGGATTATAAAAAAAGATACAGAATCAGCATCAAAGCAGGAACCTGGGAAGAGATATTTGCAATGTGTTCATTGCTCCATATGGTCCCATGAATTTCAAGCTCCCTGCCACATATTTTACGCTACTTAATGTGACATCTTTCATTAATGGAAGGCCAAGTTTCATTCATTTTGCTCATGTGACTTAGCAGGAACTCTTCTATTTATTGATGCAGGAAAAGTGTGGCCTCATAAATTACCAGAGAAGAAATCAACAGGTCTGCATTTTGCTTTCTGCAGCCTGCTCTAAGTTACACCAGCTCAAGAACTGAGAGTCACTAGTCACAAGAAAGGTGACTTTCACAGTCACATTCCTTCAGAAAGAAAGAATAAAATGTTTTCCTTTAAAAAAAACCTAACACATGAATTCAGGATATGAGTTCTAGGATTCCTACAGATTTCCCTTAACTATTTTACCATTTATAATCATGAGCTATGTTATCTCTATGTAAGTATGGTATGTATTTCATCTCTTATATAATTTTATTCCATGAAACACCAATATGATGTTGGTGAAGGTTTTTTCAGAGAATCATACAACCATTAAAACATTACAAATCAAGTTTATCCTGTTGAAAGATATGGACTCAACCTTGCATTAACCTAGAGCTTTTACCAAGTTCTAGAAGTCATGGCAGGAATTAGACAGATGTAACCTGACTCCTCTTTACTTAGATTTCCATGAAAACCACTTTTCATTACTAGACCAGGTCCTGGAATTACTTTTATTTCCAAAGATACCAAGGTCAAACCACAATAATGTTTAATCATCAGTAATGGTTTTATATTTTTTAAATAAAAACACAATATTCCTTCTAGTTAAAAAAGTGACATGATGACTAATATGTATTTATGACCACATAATATCTTCAGACCCAATAAAATAATGATAATTTTTCTTAAGCAATGTTACGCATGCTAACATCATGGATCCAGTCCACGTTGAGACAGGTGACATCACAATTATTTCTATATCTAAGTATACTTGAAATTTAAACTCAAAAGAATTTGCAATATTAAGTATGCATAAGCAAGGTTTAAATGTAACAGGTATAAGTCTTGGAAACATATTTTTTTCCTCTCAGCACATCTGTAATATTCTTAAATAAATCTTTTTCTAGGTATATCTGTTTGGTGGCATAATGTTCATGAATAAAGTTCTGGACACATTTGATTTACAGTCACATTTTTATATTAGTACAATAAGGGTTATTAAATTCAACATCTCTGTTTTTGTCCTGGTTCAAAACCTGCTGAGATTTGTCTTCAAAAAGAAGTAACTCAGTGAAAAATCTAAATATGCTTGGTCTGTTCTTTTCTGAAGAATCACTCTGAAGTTCAATTAAACATACTGCAATCAAAGAGAGATGTCAACTCTCTTCAAAGACTTGAAGTGAGGAATTTTGTTTGCTTGTTTTTCTTTTTACTAAGATTGTAACTTTCAGAGGCATCTGATTTAAAATGAGAGGTTTTTTTGCCAGATTAAAAAAAAAATTTTGTCAGGGTAAGAGAGAATTCTCAACGGGTGTAAATTAGCAAAGTTGATTTAAAGTTGATGGAGGAATGTTCATTTATGTCAACTGTCATTCTGACACAATTTGTATATATTTTAACTGGGAAACATTCAAAATTTTACAAATTATTCCATTTTATATCTTATGTTTTTCATGATTAACAGAGTTGTCTCATATAATAGAGGCTGCTGTTTTTCTTGTTGAAGAATATATTGGTTAAAAGCATCACAAGGAATGAAACAATATCTTGATATAAAGGAGTTCACTTTATTTCCTTAATGGCTATTAAAGAATCCAACAGCAATAAGGTATTTTGAAACAACACTGTCCAAATAATATTAATATGCAGAGGTGGGAAATGAACATCAAGTTACTCAAAATCAACACTGTCCAGGCAGAAACTTGCATCTCAGAAAATAAATTACTTGTAAAACTAAATGTCTATATGAAATATTAAAGTTTAAAACCATTCGGTATTACCCATTTTAAATACAGTCACCCAACTTATGCTGCTTCTTCTCCGACCATATCTGAAAGTGAGCAGGCACACTGCATCAATCAAAAGAAAACTGCAGTGAGAAAAATAATCCCCCATCAAAGCAAAATACATAAATACATAAATAAAGCCAGTGTTACATAAAATATCAGCAGTACTGAAAGTATTTAAATGAGTGTTTAAAAACTTAGGGGTATTTTTCTCTCCCTCCTTCTGCCTCTACCCACCCCCTCCCCAGCCTGGGCTTGTTTTATTTGGTGCTTAAAGAGTCTGGTTTATTAGGCAAATATTTATGAACTTGACTTTAACCAAAATCCTGTTCACAGCTGCACCTGAGAGTTACTCCAGCCTTGGATTGGAGCAACTCTTGGGGATCAGCAAATTGTTTGCACAGCCACGGATGGGGAATTAAAAATCTTGTTGAATCAGGATTAGCAGTCTGCATGAGGAGGAGGAGGAGAGCTCATTTCCATAAGCTCTTCATCTCCCAGGCTGCTTCTCAACTCNCGAACCAAACCAGTGTATGACTGAGAGGGAAAAAATGAAAATAAATAAAGAAGGAGCTTTTGCAATTACTACAATTTTGCTTTTTCTGCTGGGCAGGGTCTCAGCCACCCTCCTGCCCTTTCAGGTAGACTCAAATGACCTCTCACAATTGGAAGTATGTAACAGTGCCAAGACAGATCCCAACAGTACAGCTGAACCTTTGTTCCTGCCTCAAGCAGTGTTGCCAAGCAGGTTAAACTTTGTGGGGCCATGTTTACTTCTGCCTTCTGATCAATGGCAGAAGAGCTGCGTCTGCTGTGTGAAGTCCCACATCTCACATCTGCTGAGCCGCCTACCTGCCTAGGCCTCCCAAGGTCTGGGCAGGAGCAGGCTCTCTGATCATTAGGGGCCCTTAGCTGTTTGCTATTTGCATACGCATCAGCAGCATTTAAATCCAAAACAAAATACATCACCCTGGTGTGTATGGGTGTCTTTCATGCAAGATGAATGGACAAAGCTGGCTGAAGCTACGAAATTGTTCAATGACTTAGAGTTGCCCTAAATTTGTAGAGAGCTAACAGAGTAGTCACGTGAACTCCATTGCATCATTAAGAACAGGAGTACAAGGTCTCTTACTCAACAGAGAAAGAATACATCCCTACAACTGTCACAAGGTATGTTCAGTAAAACCTGAGGTTGGGATGGCTATAGGGTCTCCATCACATACTCACATTTCTTCATGACCGCAGTCACCATTGCCAGTACTTCCCCGCTTGACTGCAGCCAGGATGGTTGAAGGGTACCAAGTTTATTTTTAAAAAAATCAAACCACAGACAGGTGAAAATGCACAAATTTGAATTCTATTGATTATGAACAAAAGAGGTACAATGTAACAAAGATAAGCATAGCAAAATCAAACTCAAAATTACTGTGGATATGTGTGTAAAGCCAGACAAAAGTAAATCATGCTTTTTACATTGAGATTTTTCTTGTATTTATACTTGCTATCCCAAAAGAGCCAATTGAATAGCTCCTTCAGCATTAATTGGGAGCTATATAGCTAAACCTCTACTATACTCTATGAACCAGACCATGTTCTTCTCGGTGATAGCTCATCCATTGATGGATGTCCTAACAACTGTAATTGTAGAATCGAAAGTAGAAATCAATTTCTGAAGTATTCAAAAGAAAAAATCACACATGTCCCAGCTATGTGGTCACTTCAATCAACCATCCTTTTATAAGCTTCATTAGAAACTTTAGGTAGAGTTTGAACAGCCCAGGTTTACTGACTTTTTTAGTCTCATTTTCATCCACTAGACTAGCTTGAAATTTTTGAACGAAAAATGTGTGAAAATTTGGCCTGTTTTCAAAACCTGATTTTTTTAATACTGCTAAAGCCCATTAATGTACTTATGATTTGACAGACAACTTTTCTTTTCTTTTTTTTCCTAAATTAAAGTCTTTCTTTCCTCTTTCCTGCCCCACAGAAGCTGCTTTTTCATGTCCCTAAAGTGCTTATTTGAAGTGATCTTTTCCATCACACTTCCCCAGCTGCTGCCAGCACTTATAGATTTGAAGTCCATCTTGGTTATCTGTATCATTTTAAGAACTTCTGCAATCTTCTTGCTCCTAGACTGCTCTGAAATCTGAAAATGCCCTTAAAATCACTGAGGCAATCCTCATTACCTTTTAAATTGCGACTGCATGTCCAGGCTGTCACACAGGTCACTGAGGCTGTGTTACACTTACCTAGGGTACAACCCTCCTGGATCTGCATACTCCTACGTTTGCTATCCCAAATCTGATGGCTTTTACTGGATGGAGACATTGATACCCTGGCCATCAGGCCATTTTGTTCCCAACTCTGTAGTGGCTGCTCTGTGGTTGTGAACTTGCCTTGAAGCTTAAGGGCCCTTGTCCACAGGAGAGTGCCAACAGGAAGGACATGTCCCAGATATCCCCACCCATGATGCTGCTTCCAGTCTTTCCCCATTACATATTGACACCCTACTTCTCCTTTCAACTGTTGCAGTGTCTGCTATACCCAAATCCAAGGAGGAATCTTTAAGATTGTTGTCTGCCATTTCTTCAGTAGGAAATTCTTAGTTTTAGTTGTCTTTTACACTGTTCTGACCTTTTTTTCATGTATCACTAGGTTCTTTCACTTGGCATAAAGTACCTGAATTACAGAAGAGATTGTTATAGCGCCTCTTTTTTTGTACTTTCCTTCACATCCCAAATCTCTGATTTCCTTCTGAAATCTCACCTCTTCAAACCTACTAACCAACAACAGGCAACATTCCCCAACACCACCTCCACCATAGCACCCCTTCAGTCTGGCCTTCCCAGTGAGAAGTGGAAATTGCCTCTTCCCCCTCACTCACGGCAGAGAAACCTCAGTTTCGAGCTTTGGTTTGCCTGACACTGCTCGGGGAATATCTATAGATGTGGATGACACCTTCTCCCTCCTATACTGTCGCTGTTCCTCCAGCCCCAGCAGCCACACAGCAGAGTGGCTGAGATTCAGTGTCTGTCAGAGAGTGCACTGAACCCTAACAGCTGATCAACCCAAAAGTTTTTCATGTAGTCCATATTGTTTTCTCGGCAGTAGTGCCAAGGTGAAGGGACGTTGCTTACAGTCATGCAAAAACAGATAAATTGATACATACTGCAGAGTGGGCTACATGTCTTCAGTATGTGTTGGAAGATTTTTTTGCTTTTGTTGTCTTTAGGACTAGTGCAGTGGCACATTACATCAGTGCAAACTGGTGCTGATGCTCAGAGGCTGTGCCCACTCTGTCAGTATTCAAAATATTACCACAATCTGCAAGTAAGCAATAAGATATGACAAGGAGTGTGATACTGTAACATAACAATGTACCTCGAGGGACACCTGTGAGGGAGGAGGTGAAACTGAGTGTATTCAAATGCCCAAGGTGTGATTTTTATCTCAAAACATAATGTAATAAGATGTGATAATAAAAAGGCACAGGGCTGAAACAAACCATGTCTTTTTTAGAATGTCAACCTGCTTATGTAGTATGCTGTAAAAATTCTTGTGTGATTTCCTGCCTTCTAAATAGAATGCTTAAAGAATTATCTGAGATAATTTACATTAGTGTGTTTCTTTTTAAAAAATCCATTAACCATGGTAGACCTGGATTCCTCATGTGGATTCTGCTCCAAGAATCCCTTATGCATCCAATATTGTTTTGCCAATATATAAAAAACTCAACATGGTAGAAATTAGCTCAATCCTTTGTTTAATTTTACATATAAGGGGTTTAGTAGCACCACAAGAGAAATGCAATACACAACTAGTTTTCTACTTTCATAACAAGTCCCCTCCTCTCTTGATGATATTTTGCAAGTGTGTTCCTAACAGAGATACTACTCAAGCCTCAAACTCTCCCATGCTATAAAAAATTTAAATTTGCTTAAGCAAAACTAAAACACAGTAGCTTACAAAGACCTTGGGAATAATTTCAAGGGAAACCATGATCCATAATTTAAAGTTTTTGTGCACCTACAATGCAAATCTGGGGTTCTTGGCTGACAGAAAGTTGACTATGAGTCAGCAGTGCCCTGGCACCCAGGAGGGCCAACCCTGTCCTGGGGGGCATCAGGGCCAGCATCACCAGCTGGACAAGGGAGGGGATTGTCCCGCTCTGCTCTGCACTGGGGTGGCCTCAACTCAAGTGCTGGGGGCAGCTTTGTGTGCCACAATATAAGAAAGATAATAAAGATTATAGTGTGCCCACATATTCTGGGATTCTGTGAAATCATAGGTATAAATCATTTTCAAACAAGGTATAATGAAAAGATGCTTTCAGAAGACTTGAAAGGTGAAAAGCTTATAGTGACCTGTTACCAAGTAACCTCAATTCTCAGTGGCTTCAGTCTCAGAACAGACATTGTGTTGTGACATGGTCAGGTCACTAAGGGTGGAATACATTGAACAGCAGGTGATAGTTCCTGCTATCAAAGCTCTTCTATCAAATCTCAGAATTGTTGATTTTCAAATTTTAATTCAAGAGTTCTCCATATAAACCAGTGCTATTTCAGAAAAGAATTATATTAATCCATTGAATAGACATCATCAAAAGTGTTTTATCAACAGGCCTCCAAAATATGTCATTAATTGTATTTCACAAAAAGATAAGAAATCTTTCATATAAATACAGTCCAGTCACCAGCAAGAGATTTAATCTAATTGTTGTGTAGAAAATAACTGTTGCAGGTTGTGTTATGATTATATGCAGTACTTATTGAAGCATTGAGTTCCCATTGAGATGAAACATCTCAGCTCCAGAAATACTCTGCATCTGTTACTGGCCATGCCCAAGGCCATTTTTTAAGCACATGCCCATGAATATGTCCCCTGAACAGTTAAGTCCCATTGACTTCAGCGGTAGGACTCACAGGCATGAAGCTTTGGGGCTGCTGTTCTTTCTGCTTGCCAGTTTAATGATTCTGGGTCTGTTTTAGCTCAGTGGGAGAGGCTCTACTGTCCTTATTTGTGCCCCTCACAAATGTTCGTGTGCATTGCTCTCCTTGCTTTCTAGCCCAGGTTGTGGTTTTAGGGGTGGGGAG
>VYZT01065579.1:0-21010 GCA_013400735.1 Pomatostomus ruficeps | reverse complement strand
ATTGTGGCTTTTCAGTACTTAAACAGAACATATGGGAAAGACAGGGCCAAAATTTTTAGCAAGGTCTGTTACAATAGGACAAGGGGTAATGGTTTTAAACCAAAAAGAAGGGTTGATTTAGAGAAGAAATACAAAAGAAATCTTTTACAATGAGGGGAAGGTTGCCCAGGGAGGTGGTAGATACCCCATCCGTGGAAACATTCAGGGTCAAGATGGATGAGACTTTGAGACACCTAATCTAGTGGAAAACACCTACGTTTGTTGTGGAGTGATTCACCTAGACGACCTCTAAAGGTCTCTCCCAGCTCAAATTATTCTGATTCCATGATAATTCTCTGATGAAAATGGATTCACTTGCCCCACAGACCAAGAGTTTCCTCAGTGAAAACCCAGTCTCCAAGCCTGACAAACTAGTTTGTTCCACCAAGAGGTACTGATGATGTGACACTGAAAATGAAGATTGAATCAAGGGAAAAGCTACTTAATTTCAGCAGTGCTAGTTCCAGGCTCTGGAACTTGATCTGTACTGTTAAACAAGCAGAATCCCTGGTATGTCCTGTGTATATTTATGTCCTGTGCACATTTTAGTCCCAAACTTTTCTGAAGACTAGACAAGAGCTGACATGAAGCCATCAACAACAAAGTTTGGGTGCAACCTCCTACTTTTGCAGGACAAGGTTGTTTAATGTAACAAATGAGGTCTGTTCCACATCAGCTGTACACATCTGTCCTCAGCACACAAGTGCTATCCCCAACATTTAGTGTCCAAGAGAAACAGACTATGCAACAGACACATCTTGCTGCAGGGAGATTCTGATTAGATAAAAGAAAAACTTTTTATGGTGAAAATGATCAAATATTGGCTCAGATCACTTAGAGAAGCTATGGGATCTACCTCCTTGGAGGTCTTCAAGATTTGAGAAAGCCCTCATCAACCTGATCTGCTTCAAGAGGGGAATAGAATTAAATCATGTCAAGAGGTCTCTTACAACATAAATTATTCTGTGATTTTGTGATTCATGTTCTGTTTCAAAATCCACATTAGTCTGAGCACACAGGTAAGCATAATTTCATCCAACAAAACCCATGATTTCTTTAACTGGCACTATACATCAGATGGGTGAATTTTAAATTCATTTTATGAGAGTAATTAATGTAATTTGAGTCCCAAAGAAGATCATTATTGAAAGATGAAATAAGCGTTATTATGTCACATAAGATAAACAATAAAAGTTTGCATATTAACTTGACAGACATATCCAATCAGTACAAGAATTACATCTGTCAAACTTGTGTGGAAAAGTATGAAAATATATTAAGTTCAAAATGCAGCTGAAAAGGATCTGAACAGCCCTCCATAATGACCAACTCACAACATCCCTAACACTAGAAAACAGTCCTGCACAGACAGGATCTTGGTCATGCATGACATTTGTTATGTACACTTTTTTTCTTTTAAAATTATGATTTCATTTAGATGGGTATCTCGGGGTCCTCGTTTTACTGAGCAGAGTTTTCAAAAGTCCTGAAATACTTCAGTAAATTATGACCCATTTCCAAATGTAACTAACTCACCTAAGTATTTCCCACTAGGAGTCAAAAGGGCCATTAATTTATACATTGTATGTAACAAAATTATATGTGTGTGTCTATGTGTATTTTCCTTCTATCAGATTCTTCACCATGAATTTGGACAAAAAGATTATATGTGTACTACTTTTGATTGTAAGGACATAAAACCAGTCATTGCCAAATTCTTGCAAGACTTAATATCATGAAAAAGACAGATAATGTCTTGAAATTGTGTCTTGAAATAAACATTATTTCATGCAGATTTTATTGTTATTTTTCCATGACATGACATAATTAAAAACACAGAAACATTGAAGTGAAATTTGTATTTCTTATATTAAATGTATTGCCATCACTTTCTAGACTCCGACCAAATCAAAATACAAGATAAGTTGTCCTTACCCATGAATCATTTACAAAGTGTACAAAAGTTATTAATGATCGTATCACTTCACACTCACAGAGACCTTGCTCACATGGATCACTGGGAAAATAAACTACAACAGGAACTGTATCAATGCATATATGACATCTTTAATCTGCAACTCTGCAAATGAACCAAGTCCACGTACTGGTTACAAGCATGTTTTTCAACACTGGCACTGTTGATTACTTAAAAAAAAAAGTTAATAAATATTAAGGAGTATTAACCTCAACGATTTCCCTTCTTATATAAAGGCCATTGTAAGTAAAATTTCACACAGAGGAGATTCTAAAGCTGAATAGTTAAAGTATTTCTTTCCTGATTTAATCTAGGAGAAGGAACATGCAATCAGCTTAAAACAGAGACCTAAATGCTAGGGTCTGGTAGGAACTGCTCTGCTCTGTCCTGAAGCATTTCAGTCCAGTTCCCCCAATCTCTCTTCTCAGAGTACCTTTGGTTTGATTTCACTTCAGCAGTCCCTTCCTGACCTACTTTTCCCCTACAACTTTCTTCATTAATTTGCATATCATTCTTCTCCTTTTACTTATTTAAGTACTTAGACAATCACATCTTACGATTTCCCTTCCTGAAATTATACATCTAGTATGATGTTGTCTGCCACAAAATTAACTTTTCAGTGTGTTTTGCTTCTAGTTTTTTGATCTTTCTTTCAGTATTTATCTGGACTGCAACAAGGTTAGGAGAGGCATTATAGTACCTAATGCAATGTGTCCCAACTCCTGATAGTTTACAAGTCACCAGGAGTTAGTAATATAAACTGTGACCATTAATAAAAATTTATCAAATGTATTATTTTCAAGACTAGGAAATAAAATCCTGGCTTTGAAAAGGTTAGCTTTGCAATACATGCCTACAAACAGCTTGACACAGTTAGTACTATACAACAAGGCTTTTCAGGGGAAACACTGTTTCAGCAGGAGCAGAAAGCTGGTAAAAAAATGTTTCTTTGTGGAGAAAAAACACAAATATAGTAGAAGAAGGAAAAATTACTGAATCACCAAAGCCTTAAAGAAATAGTGTATTTTTTATATATAAGAATATATATAAGAAAAATGCATCTGCTAAATTATGTATGAAAGACATAGGTTTTATACAGAGGTCCAAACTCTAGTCTATATATTAAACCTGATCATTTTCTTCCCCACCCTTTCATTATGTGGCTTTAGAAATGTATTATGCTGCCAAAGAGGATTAAACTGGATTTGAGAGCCACGATGGTCCTATTATTTCGAACATTTAGAAACAGCCTTTTGTTTTGGTTCAGCATTAAGCAAACTGACAACCTTCAACTTACCCTTCCTGCTGTGGTACACTGTGTAATGTCTGTAGTCTACTTAGCTGGGACTGATTTTCATTTTCAAAGTTACAGAGAATGTCTATGAACATTCATTTAAAGCTTATGTAAAATATAGCTTAGTCTATCTAACAATGTTAATCTTGGCCCCAATCCAGCAAAGCTCTTAATATTTCTTAATATTCTCATTACATTCAGCAGAAAAAATCAAAATCAAATATATAACTAAGCACGGAGCCAGTTCAAGGTTTCCAACATAATCTTTGTTGTAACATTGAAAACAGTAAGAACAAAATAGAACATTGTAAATCAGGAAGGACATAAGAAACATTTCTAATAGGTTAAAAAAAAGAATGCTTGAGTTTAATTTTTATTCTAATTAATGTATCTTGGATATTGACTCTTAAACTAGAACTAGCTATACACTATTGATACTGATATCTGTTTGAAATGTCCCTCTCTCATCTGGAAAATCATATGGCTTCCAGTGGATAATATCAGGCTAAAGTTCTCTCTGAATACCTCTGTACTGTATTAAAAAAAGGGCCAAAGACTGAGGTCAGCACTGGACCATATGACCCTTAATGTCTAATTATTGACAGCACTCCCTGCCTCCTTTATTTTTTTGAATACTCCAGCTTGCTCTCTCCAAGACAAATTTCTTGCAGAGATGGTTGGCCCTATGCATTGTGGACCACAGCCAGCTGGCAGCAGTTAGCCTTTCAGCAAAAGATCAGTCCCTGGACTTTTATTTAGCAATATAGATGGACCTTCAGCTTCCATGGTTGGGAAATAGCTCCATAAATTAAGCTCCCTTTGCAAGGTGCCTTGCTGAAGATCACTCCTTCCCCTACTTTTTGTCTTCACGATCTCTCTTCTCTTGTAAAGGTTATGAAATCTTTTTAGCTCTATACATGGATTTCTCAAGTCTTTCTGTCTTTCTAAAGTACGATAGACTAAAATAGACTATCATTCCTCTGCCTCTGGTTTTATTGAACTCCTGAGAGCCTTGAAGAAAAAATTACTTTGAAAGGGACCAGTTTAGGTTTTAAGTAGCCCTTTCTCTAATTTAAAGAATTAGATAACCAAAACATAAAACTAGAATCTTCATGGTATCACCAAGTTCAGAAGTGGTTTTCATTCCTCCTGTCTTTTTCCTGACTGACTCCCAAAAGTAGAAATCAGATCATGAAACCACAAAAATGTTTCAATTTGTTGAATATTGTGTGTGTTGCATTCTACAGTCCCAGTTAAGAGTTATCTAATGGTTAATGACCAACAAAATGACAATAAATTTTCACATTCTTGAGTTGAAACCCTTAAAACATGGCTAAACAATAAGAAGGAAAATAAATCCAAAAGAAGAAGATAAACTTTATTGAATGTCCTGATGAGATGCACCATAATTTCCTTAAAGGTATTTCCAACAATTATATATTAGCTACCTCAGCCTCTTAGGAATTCCCATATACATACAGCTTTTCTTGTGTCTTGCACAGAAAATATAGCCACTCTCCACATCGAATTGTACTTTAAGTTGTGAAGTTATGAAATTTCTGAATAGGTTTTGCTGTAGTTTTGGATATAAATTATTTTTGACTGTGCACAGGGAACAAATATCCTCTTTGACTGATTATAATTTGAAAAATAGTTTTAAGAGCAGTGAGGATACTGAGAAATAGCTGACACATGTCCAAAAAAAAAAAAAAAAAGGAACACAAAGTTATTGTTCTTGCAAAAGAAAAAAAAAACAAACCAAGAAAGTTTTATTACCTATCACCTTAATTAAAAGGACTTGAACTGCAAGGTGGTGTCTTAAATAAATGGAAAATATCTCAGTAAAAGAACTCAGCTATTCCTTTATTTAACTGATTGTTTTGTAGGCAGAATAACACCTTTATCTTTTACCTACATTAAAGTGAGTGACAGCAGGCCGAAATAAATTCTTGCCATTCAAAATGACATAACGATAACAGTGGTTCTGAAAAATCATGAGAGATTATTCTTGAGCAGTTGCTGGAAAGTGATACATGTAATTATGGTAGGTTAAATAAAACAGATTAACACAAGGAGAAGAGTTATATGGGTATCATTTGTGGGTGATGACATTATTTTTCCTTAATTTATTGACTTTTATTAGCTAACTCATACTTTATCAAAAGTACCCCAGTCATGAAAGACATAATAATGACTTTAAATATGCCTATCAACAATTGTCAAGAAAACTATTGCATAGTACTACTAATGGTAATAGTCTTGGCAGACAATTATCAAAAAATGCAGTTAAAGGAGTCAAAAACTAAGTATCATCACTGTAGTGAATTTTGCATGCCAGGAATCTAGCAAAAATAGCAATGTGTATACATACTTCAGGAATTGTTCATGAAGCATCCAAATGAAAGTTTATATGTCAGGACATAAAATGTGAAATGTCAGTCACATCATTGGATGTGTGGTTTTTCTTGCTTAACCGAATGGACAAGCAGCAGCACTGATTTCAGTTTCTGAGAATATTTGGCATTAGGTACCATTTGGTATGCTGCTAAGGATTTTGGAATATGATATGCAATGTTCTGGACAGTAACTTTCACAGAAATGTTTTCTTTTTCCAAGGCACTAAGTCAAAAGGACATAAACAGAGCTTATCTACCCTGCTGTCTCAAACTGAAAAGGCACAGCAATTTAATTCAGTCCAGCTGATCAGATAGGAGCTACAATTCCTTCTGGAAGGAAGATCATCAGAAAAGTTTAAGGTCAGATATAGTGAGAAAGCCAAACTTTCCAAAGAAAACAAAGGTTTCCAAGCAACATAGAGGGATACTGATGAATTGAGCTACCTAAACTCATCACACAAAATGTAATCATATGTACACTACCTCAGAGTGATAGATCATGAAATGTCTGGTATTCGGTCAAGATCAAACCCATACCTACTACTAGTCTTGGAACTCTACCAAAGCAGCAAATGTAAGAGATAAGCAAGTTCAAAATGTTCCTTAGGTGGGTGTTTCTACTCTCAATCAAGATGAAATGAAATGATGACTCCATTTCAGCTCTGCAAGACAAATGTCACCTTGCAGAAAGAACACTGAAATTTGCTCAGGAGTGCCTCTGTTGAGCCAAATGCAATATCATTGTTCTTTCAAAGTGATCAAGATGACAAAGAAAGATTCTGATGACAGCAGAAAGCAAGGCTATTGCTGTGGTTAGTTTAACTCCTTCTGTGATATGCTGTTACAGACAGCACCACACATATGCACATGGTGTGGGGCCAATGACATGTAGCTCCTGTGTGTTGGAAAATATGCCCAGAAATTCAGAGCTCAGATTATTGAAATAAAATATTTGCAGGTTTGTAAATTGTTCTTTTTACATATGAATTTTTAAGAAGTATTTTTCTCTCACAGTGGCACAGAACCACTATAATAAAGGTAAACTGAACAAGCTTCTCAATTCCTCATATATTACTATGATTCCTGTTGGGGAGAAGGAAAGGTCAAAGCTTCCTTATCTATCCCCCTCTAGATGTCTTTTACCTTGCTGATCTAGTTGTCAAACCACCACAAAACAAGAATAAACAGAGGGTGAGGACAGGATGAGAATGGAGCAGATGAAAATGTTTTACTTTATGAAGAAAAAGTTGATAACCTAGGAAAACAGATTATGATTTCCCCGGCTCATTTTAATGTAACATTATATAAATGCAGCAATGCATCTAAATATAAATGTATTTGCCACATGTACAGATTTTCAGAGGTACTGCAGTTTCATATTTCAGAGTTATTGAACTTACATATTTTACTCGTGAACAGAAATACCAAAATGGCTGTGTGCAGCACATACAGACAGGCTTTCTGTGGCCCCAAGCATGCAAGCAAAACTTCTTTACCCCCTTCAAGAGGTCTTTTTTTCCTTTGGTTAGCTTTTTGCACATTTGACCTCTAACCTAAAGCTTGCTACAGAAAGACCCCATTAAACCCTTCTTGAGTTATGAAACCAACATGGAAAAAATTTCTTTCTTTAGATTCTGTTATACTTCATTCATCTTATCATTGTTTTCACTTTGCAAAGATATGTTAAGCTTTTTCCAAGGCCCCTAGGCAGCACAACAGTATCACAATAACATTTGCTGAAAGGTCTCAGAAAGACCTCCTACACTGCAATTCCTAGTTGGCTGGCACATCCATGAGTCAGTTCTTTTAAATCAAGTGTATCGGCAAGTTTTACACACACACACATTCATAACAAGTCAGCTTGTTGGGTTTGGGGGCTCGCTTTCTTTTATCACAGGTTGACATGCTGTTGAAATTAAACACAAATTGTTTCCCTAATGGCTTCTGCAGGGAAGTTGGGTATGTTGGAAATCCTATTGTGATTTGGTATAAAATATTAATGTCAATAGCAGCTGCTTTATCTTAGAATGCTGTGTAGAGGTAAATAGTAAGGCAGTTAGTTACATTAGGAGGTTATCTGGCAAATTACCGTATGATTTGTTACATTGTGATACACTGTATGGATGAGCCTTAATTATGATTTTATTTATCTTTCAAATGCAGGGTTTATTTCCATATACTTAATTTTTTTTTTAGAACGAGCAACTATCTATGGCTCAAAGTTTCATAAAGGTCCCAAGTCCATCCTTATCTCCTTTATAGAATCTCATACCAGTAAACCAAACCCAGGCTGTTCTGAACTGCATTCAGAGCAAGCGCATTTACACTTCATGACAGGTCATTGGACTATTGTGTGACCCAAATAGTTTCTACTGTATGAACCCTGAACTCTGTCCTTCAGCTGCAGAAACACAAAAGCATAGACCTTCAAGCAAAAATCATCTGGTGGTGTTTGTGCTCATTTATTTCAGTCCAGATGACTTGTTCATAGTTGCTGAAAGCTATCTAATGTTTAAAGAGTCTAAGAGGAGTGCTTAGGAAGAAACCTAAAATTGTTGTGTCTTTAGAATGTTCTCCTCAATAGCTTCCCCAAGCTACCGTTTGTTTAAATGAAAAAAGAGATCATGCTCCAAGTGAATTAGGGATTCATTTGTTGTCTGGAAGCTTGGCCAGGAATAATGATTAGACGATGAATACCACAACTGAAGAATATTAAAAAACTGGCAGAGACTAAGTGAAAGAGAGGAACATAAGAATTATTACACAGACAAGGAGATGGAAAGTGAGCTGCCAACTTAGAAGGTGAAATTCATGTAAATGGGGCTTTGCACACATCAGAATTAATCTGCAGAACAGGGTGCTCTATATACATCTTGCTGGTTTTTGTAACATTGAGAAAGAACAGTCATCGATCTCAAGCAATTTATAAAGAAGCAGTTCTGCCTTGAGAAAAAAACCTGAAAAATATCAATCACACTGTCGTTTTCGTAACAGACAAAGGCCAGATTCACCTGTGTAAGAAGTCACCTATGCTAAAAGAGTGATTATACTTAAAATATTTTCCTCATTGAAAATTCCCTTTCTTATGGTTAGGTCTGGGGGTGGGGGGGGTGGGGGGGGAGGCGGGGCTGGCATGGGTTTGTTTGTTTGTTTGGGGGGTTTTGTTTGTTTATTTGCTTGGTTGGTTGAGGGTGTGCATTTATTTAGCAGGAAAAATGTCCTACTTTAACATCACATCATATCAGTTGGGGAAACTTTTATCCTGTTTAGAAGTGAAGATTACAGAAATCCACCTGAAGAATTAGTAAAATACAATAACACTAGAATAGTTTTTATTGTTGCATTGTATGACTGCATTTTCTTCTAAACAGGAAGAAACAGCATGGTATTAAGGTGATGTACTAAATCCCCCAAATGATACTTCTATACATTGGGAAATTAGAAAAGTGGGAATCTTCTTAATGTTTGAAATGCTGCATATTCCGGTTCAAATTAAAACAGTTCAGACTTAAAAACATCTTTAAGACATTCAGATTCATACTGCAAGTGATGACAGATTTATACTTGGGCTTCTCTATGCATGTCCTAATATGAGACTCAAATGACTGAACAATCTGAGCAAATTACACAAGATAGGCAACATAAAAAGATGTTCCCTAAAACAGACTTTATATGATCCACAGTAAAACATAAGCATCATAATAACAACATTAAGCAGAGCCTAGCAAGTAAACTGAAGAATTTATGCTTGCAAATGTGTCCCACATGTCTAATTTTGAAATTGTGAACACAATTTCCCTGCTTTGCTTTTTAACAGGATGAGTGAATACCTTGTTCTTTAATGCAAGGAATGTAAATGTGGTCTAAGTGTGTGTCTTGGTTTCAAAGACAGGTATTTGCTAAAGAAGGCAGAAGCCTCCTTTAGAATAGGAAAATGTAACCCCCTTCCCTNTGTCCAGGAGTGAAGAAGGTACCCTCCAGCTGGGCTTGGCTCTTTTTAACTAGTTCCAGTCCCCCAGTATCTCTTCCCCCCTCTGAGGGGTAAATCTCAGATATCAGGGATTCTTAGATAAGGGCTAGCTAGCCGCACCCATCTCAGAGCCAACTCTTTGTCTTTTCTTGATCATCTACCCATTATTGCCTCCCAGCAACGAATCACCCACCCATTATCACCCCCCAGCAACTAGAATGGAGAAAAATTCTAAGACAGAGAGACAAACAAAAAAAGAAAAAGTATCCCTAACCCTGACAGTGTGTTAGCTGTCTCACTTTAGTGGCAGAACACTTCATTTTTTCTCTGTCTTGTCCTGTTTATCCATTCTGACTGTTTTCCAATTATAAATCTGGAAAACTGATTTTCTACTCTGCTCTTATTCCATATCAGGCTTATATGTGATGGAGGATTTGAGGAAACGGGTGGCTGTAATTTCTTTGATAAAACAGAGTTTCAACAGAAAAAGTGACTTGTCAGAACTGAAACTGGGTACATTCACCACTGTTAACATCGTGGAGAGAGATATTCACCACAGGGAAAATATAACACTGACTAAGCCTGCTATCACTCATAGCCATTGGATTTACCCAAATCTATAAAGTAACTTATTTTAAAACATAACATAAATAAGAATGATAGTGAGAAATGTAGGAGTAAATTTTTTCAGACAGAAAAGGAACTAAAATTGAGTTTCCCAAATCCTAGATGAGTGCTACAAATATAAATACAATTAAAAAAACCCCAAACTCCTCTTCTCTGTTCCAGTCTGAAAGTATTAAAAAATGCTATTTATAAAATCCCCCAATATTTTTTAATTTTTAAAAGCCATTCTAGTCTGGAGAAGGTTCATTGTTCTAAACTCAAAAGAGAAGTTATGAAAAGAAATAGGGTTAAAAAACATCTCTTATTCTTAATGTTTGCTGCTGGCTTAGGTGGCTCTTCACTTACCATGCTGCCAGTTCTAAATCCAGTTCTGCACCACATTGCCCTCATACTTTACTTAAAAATAATATTTGTGCAGGATTTTTTCCTCCATCAGAGACTTTGCAGATAATGTTCAGCCTCATAGGGATCTTTGTTGTCCTTTGGTAAATATGACTGTAGAAGTCTTGATAACCTTCAACAGTACACTGTCTGATGTGTATAGAAATATTTCATAAAGAAATGGATGAAATGCTGTTCAGCGTTGTTTCTCCATCAGGGCTTTATGGTTGGCAGTAAGTGATAATTTGTGAGAACAGAATGCAGCTGCAGCAAATATTAAGTGTTCTGAAAAACATCATTCCAATTATATTAACTTTTTGTTGTTTTTCTTGCCAAATTTGTCAGCATCATTGGCCCTATTTATCTCATTACTAGCACTTAAGATGGATTTCTGGATATGACTATGTAGGTTCACTAAAAGACCTTTAATGTCCTTTCCAACACAAATCATTCTATGATTCTAGTGCTTACACCTGACCAACGTAACATGAGCTGACCAAATCTTGCTGTTTGCTGGAGGCTATTTCTAGCAATAACAAAACACTTTTTTACCCTGTAAACCTGCATTGGTCTTCTAAGGCAGAAGATTCTCTAATAGGGGTGGTCCATTTTACAAGATTTTCATCATCTAGAAGAATCTATCTTTGCTCTTTCCATCTGGAAAGTTACAAAGTCAATGTACAGGTGGCCAGGAAGGACTGGACTAACCTTTTCTAATTATGAACTAGCTGGGTCATTGGGAATGCCTGCTGGCATACATTATATTATGCAAGGCAACTGTGGGGTGGTAATACAACACTGGCCACAGTCAATTTTTAAACACATGTGGATTTGCACGAATCCCTAAGTGTATGACAAAAACATATACTTTGTACCAGAACTGTGTACTATTGGAATCATGAATCATTCAGGTATCTCTGGTCAAATACTGATCATTTGGAGTTCCTGCATATTCTCAACAGGAACTACAGAGTAGCATTTTATATTTCTTCCAACAGCCGCCATGTGTTTTCAATAAGAGCAGCAGTCTGCAGGTGCAGTTATCTTTTGCAGTACATAAATTTTAGGGAGACTGAATTCTTTTTCTCCCTTAACAAACACCTCTGAGACTTGCCATGCAGTTGAGACCTTGCCATTGAGGTGTCACCTCTGACCTGCAGTGCAACACGCTGCAGAAGAAAGCAAACTCCCTCTTCTGCAAGGAACACCTGCCTGAAACATCTGCAAGCAGCCCAGTCAGCGGTTTAATGAACTGGCCTCTCACAGCCCTGTGACTGCAATCGCTCTGCAAGGATTCGTAAGGAAGCCAAAACTAAAAACGCTTGGGATAATGTGATTTATAACACCAAAATGTTGACCTTTTGCAAAGTCAGTATGATCAAGCCTTATATTTCAGTTTTATGTAGCCTGTTAAAAACACCAGTCCGCTTGCCTGTTCATGCTAATGCTTTATGTGTTTAGTGGCTTAATTCTCCTTTTTACTTATGGACTTGCACCCATTTGGAATACCCAGTGGAGGAAAATCCCACTGTAAAATCTTGGAAAGAAAGTCTCCGTTTTCCTACTTCTCCATGTGTGACAGTTATACTTCTATTGCTTATGCAGTGATTTGAGATCCCAGGATAAAACTTTTTTTCTTAGAGTTTGCACAATCCAGGCCCTATAGAGATGTCATATGTAAGCCCTCATAAAATCCCACAGGTCTGTGTTGTCTATCAAGCTTGCTAGGAACTCCACTGTGAATAGCATTCTCAGGGGGTTTTTGGCAGGGGAGGAGTGGTGGTTTGTTGGGGAGGGGGATGGTTCCTGAAAGGTAAACAGCATGCAGTGACACACATTGACATTTCAGAAGCATGGTCTGCTTGGGGAAGTGTTCTGCTGGGGGAGCACACAAAGCTCCTTTGACATGTTTGTGGGTCACCTCTCCCTGTGCACCAGGGACTAGGTGTAAGCACGATGAAATAAAGGGCACCTGTTCCACAGATCTTTGCCTCCTGTCTGTGCTTCGTGACAATCTAGGCAGAGATGAGCTTAGTAAGTACAGCAATCATGCCATATGCTGAGCAGTACATCCCCTTCTGAAGTTCTTAGTTCTCACTTGCTAAGAACTTGAAACCACACTGAAATCAAGGAACAATTTTGGTAAGCAAAAAAGACTACCCAGGATAAGGCCCAACATGCCTTTGGTATAAACGCAGCATAATTATTTTTCCACTGCAAAACTTATGAAACAATTTTCTGCTGAGCCTTTGCCAAATATAAATCTTAGTTATCTAGAGGATCCTAATTGAGTCATTAGCTCTTCCCACTTATCTGATCAGTTCTAGGCTTATCTTTCCTATTTAGACACAACTTTTTCTTTACTTCTTTCTACTACAAAAGTGCATGACATAATCCATCCCTTTCAACATACTGATAAACCTCTAAGGTCTCTAGGATTTTAAATGTGGCAAGCTTGCCCTTTGTAAGCCTTAGTGTTTGGAGGTCAGGTTCTTAATGTACTGCAAACTGCAATGTTGCAGAGCATAAATTGAATGCCCAGCCTTATTTCCTCAGATAAATTATTTTATCTGAATCTCCTAAAAACTGGGATTTATCAGTCATCCTCTATGGTAACACCTGTAATGCTGATAATCTGGCCATTCCAGACAAGCCAATCTGCTGAAGAAGCTGAAGTTCTCTCTCTGTTAACTCTTGAAACTCATTCCAACTAATCTAAGGCATAGGTTGGCATAGCACAGGGTTCAAGGGGCAAGTTCATTTTAACAGGTTGCAATGTCATGGTGTAACAACAGATCACTACTTGTGCTTGCAGATTCTCAAGATACCCCACTCAAAATAATTTGAAAATTAAATAAGTTGGCATATTGAAAAACTCTTTAATATCATGGAAGGAAAAAAGTACATTAAAATTTTTGTTTATTTACATAATCTTCGGCAAAAGTTGTTTCCAGTTCAGTTTTTAATGTACAAAACAATCATAGTTTCTTTTAAGTGTCCCTAAATTTTTCTTCCTATTTTTCTGTTTTAAGAATGATTCTAACTTAAGGAGAAACTCCTTTACACTGATGGAAATGTGAGCATCTAGGGACAGAAATGTGTAAGAATAAACAGATTTACAGCTTCCCAGTTAATTATATTTCAGGACAGTTCTCTCTTAATAACTCTTTCCCATCCCAGAATTGGGTCTGGTGAAAATTTTACCTGATAAGAATCCCTAAAAAAAAAAGCAGAAAGACTGTCTTTCTCAAGTGAATCTCTAGGCTTACAGTCATCTACAAGAGTAAATAATTACGATGGTCTGCAGGACATGTATGCACTACAAATTATCTAAACAAACATCAAATACTTCAAAAGAATATGACTGATTTTATCCATATCCATGTCAGATCCCAAAAAGGATTTTTTTTTTTCTTCTTTTGAATGGAAGAGCTGTCCATTTTCTAGGACTGAAAAATCCTAATCATGTCAATTAGGACTCTACCTCAGGGATCACTGCTGGCTCCTATAGTGTTCAGCATTTCCGTTGATGATCCAATGACAGGACAGTGTGTGCCCTCAGCAAGTTTGCAGATGATTCTAAACCGGGAGGAGTGCTTCACACATCAGATGGCTGTGCCATCGTTCGGAGGAACTTCACAAAGATGGAGAAAGGAACAGAGAAGAATGCACAGAGTTCAACAAAGGGAAAAGGAAGGTTCTCCACCTGAGCAGGAATAAGCCCTGTACTTGTACAGGTTGATTGAGAAGTGCTGGAAAGAAGCCTGACAAAGGAAGACCTTTCAGTCCAGGTGGACAACATGTTGACCATGAGCCTGCATTGTGCTCTTGTGGCAATGAAGGCCAGTAACAGCCTAGACTGCATTAGACAAAACATTGCCAGAAGGTCCAAGAAATTGATCCTTCCTCTTTGCTCAGCACCGGTGAGACTTATCCGAAGTGCTGGGATCAGTTCTGGGCTTCCCATAACAAAATAGATATAGATATAGATATAGATATAGATATAGATATAGATATAGATATAGATATAGATATAGATGATATAGATAGATATAGATATAGATATAGATAGATATAGATATAGATATAGCGGAGGGAGTGCAGCAAAGGACTACAAAGGGGATCAAATGAATGGAACATCTTATACACCAGGAGAGGCTAAGAGAGCTGAAACCATTCAGCCTGGGGAAGAGAAGGTTCAGGGAGGATCTTATCCATGAGTGTAAATATGCAATGTGGAAAATAAAAAGTGAGACAGACATTTCTCAGTAGTATTCACTGAGAGGATATGGGCATAAACGTGAATCTATGAACATCAGGAAACTTATTTACTGAGAGTGATTCAGCACTGTAACAGGCTGCCCAGGGAGTTGGTGGAGTCTCCATCTTTGGAGATACTCAAAACCTGACTGGACACAGCACAGAGCAACCTACTGTAATTGACTCAGCTTGAACAGGAAAGCTGGACTTGACAATCCCAAGAGACTAGACAATCCAAACTCACCTATTCAGTGCAATTCTTAGTAATCCAGCCTTTTTAAATTAAAATTAAATTACGGTTTTGGGATCCATTTTCAGATTACATGGGACAGATGGCCAAGATGTCTGATCTCAGTATTCTCTGACCTCAGTATTGAAAGCACTGACTCAGAAGTGTTAATAGCAATGTAATTTCTCTCTCTGTGCAATAAATTATCTGACTACATCAAGCATAGCAGGTCAGATGAGAAAACCTCTCTGCTAGGTTGCCACTTACCCAGTCTGCTTCAGGTTGTACTGTAGGAAAATGGGGAAAGCAGAATCTTTTCTTCAGTTAGTCAAGGCTCATATAGAACCAAGGAGAAGTTTCTAAAGGCACTTGAATCTAATTATTTTAAAAATTGGGCAAAAGTATTCCAGCTTCTAGGACTTGTATGACCATAGACATAAGAACTTTCTGAACAAGCAGTGGCGTGATAAGGTAGTAAAGCCACTTCCTCTCCAGGCAGTCAGGAGACTCATTGTCATCTTGATCATAAACTAAGGTGAAATAACTGTGTTGGCTGTCCAGGGTGGTTCTGAATGTACATGCAAGTTTCATATAAGCTACCTGATCCTCACTTATTAACAAAGTAACCCTTCTGCCCCCACACAAATAAGTGAAGTGATGCTTCCTTTTGATTTTATTTTTAAAAATATACACTTGTTTATAAAAGTTCAACATGTTTAGATTCTCTTTTTACTTCCTTAGAAAATTTACAGGTTAAAAGAGACATTTACTGATGGCAAAGGCTGTGTTTCATTAACCATTATTATCATGATAAAATGAAACAAAACCCTTTCATAGGCTTCATTTCAGCCAGCTTACCTTTCTCAGCTTGCAAGTTCCTCAGTTCTTTTAAAATTATACCACATAAAGCAGATATAAATAGTCATTGCAAACTAAAATGATAGGATTTCACTGTAAAAAAATACAGAAATGAAAGACCATATTGTGAAAAGTTTATGAAGCAATTAGCACATTGAGTTGTTCTGAAAGTTGCTGGCACTGTTTAGAGATTAAGTCAGTCTCTAGCAGTGTTGATCATTATTATTTCAGTGTTGCACTTTTAGAGGAGTTTAATGAAAGGCTATGGGATTAGTAGTTGGGGAAGAAAAAGTTTGCATTATGAAGCAGGTTTATAATGAAAGTCCATGTTGTTTGCAATGGCAACAAAAGCAACATAGCTCTGGTAATGCAAATTGCTAGCTATGCTTTATGCTGAGCTTGTACCTGAAAGTACCACTTCGAACAACAGCCAGTTCACCTGTGAATTGGGAAAAAATTAATCTTTTCCTTTGCAAAAGAATGGAACAAAACAATCCTAAGGCAGGCTCAAGATGTAGCTCTGAGAAATTTGACAATCTTCTCTTGAAAGGAGTTTCAAAAGAATGTGTTGAGTCCTGAAAATGTGTCGCAATCCATTTCCTGATTCTTCAGTATTTTGTTTACTCTTTGGAATTTGAATGAACTGTTGACTCTCTTCTCATTGAAAATGGAATTTTTAATTTTGTCATTTCTTAGCTTAAAGATATATGAAATATTTGGCAATCAGCGAGGCTATTAAAGGTTAAGGTCTGAGTTACCAGGTCCAGATTTTATCAAGACAATAACCATTAATATTTGTGAAGCCGTTTATGAGCACAATGTAAGCAAATCACACTCAGAATCCACAAATTTTTCCTTTTGTTTTCTGTGTTTTCTTAGGTTAACATTTTATGCAGCTGTCTAAACACAAGTACATATTAAAAAAATATATCAAAAATTAACTAAACTTGCATAAACCAATTTCTGAATTTAGATGGGCTGCACTAAGTCGCAGGAGTTATGTTGCTGTATATTCTCTGTATATCTAGGAAATACTAGGGAATCCCTAACTTAAGGAAAATAAGAAATTCCAGATCATCAGAAACTAGGGAATAAACATTAGAAAAAGATGTTTGTCATTGCCTCATTCCATCTGTCATACTAAAGCAAAATTTAGCTCTTGCAGCATTCATATTTTCTTTTACAGGAAAGCATACAACTTCCTATCAACACCAAAAATCTGTTTCTATGTGGACAGAGTTAAATGCTGGTCAACACTTGCTGCTCAAATAATTCTCTCTTTGGTTTATTTTTCAGATTCCAATGGAGACCATTATAATAATTTGGAATAATGACAGATCTCAATGTCACCCAAACAGATATTGCAAATACAATGGAAACCAGTTTCCTCCGAGACAAGAAACATTCATTCTGGAGGTATCTTGCAAATAAATTATTTTCAGGATACAAAATTAAAGATGAAAACAAAGGCTATGCTTTTTCTCTATTTGATATGTTGCCCTAGGCAATCCTGTGAACCTTGATAATTTTGTAATATTTCTATCACTTTGTTCTCATTCCTTTTATAAACTGGTGGGAAGTAAAGCAATTTGGACTAATCAGATGTTTTCTGTTAGCTTCTTTATGCCATCAGCACAAAAAAAAATAGCATTCATTAGAGAACTTTACTTTTTATTTGATGAAGTTGAGATTTACCATTTTACAAAAAAATATCCTGTATTGTCTCCCAGAATGAGGCAATAATTTCATCTCTGAACATAAGGTGAGCAGTTCTTTAAAATGTAAATATATGTAAAGAAACATTTCATACAGATTTAAGCCATAAACAAAATTATTCTATTCATGACTTTATATTAAATACTTATTAATATGGTAATGTCTTATTAAGTACAAATGCAGTGCTTAGAATCAAAGTATAGATTAAATAAAAGTAAATGACTCTGTCACAGCCTCAATCTTTTATAGATATTTTCCAGGTGACTAGTATGCCTGAATGTTAAACAAGGCAAATTTTGACCATTTGGAACTACTTGGAAATCCTTTCATCATTTTCTTAAAAGAAATGTGTCCCAAATAGTTCAGCACATCATTCTCTGGAAACCATTTAACTAATTTATAGAAACAAGACCACTGTTGAGAGTGTGGCCTGTTTCTACCAGACATAATGATGCTGCCTTATGCTTTGCTCATTCTGGAAACAATCAGTAACACACGTGCCAGGAATAATATTTACTACATGTTCAGAAAGTGCCCAAACACCAGAGACACATGCATCTCATTGACTAGATGGGGAGTATAAATCTACAACAAGAAGAATCATATCCTGATATACATAAGATATTGTATTTCATTGGCTAGCAGTTTCAGATCATTTTTATATCTAATGCATCATGGTTCAAAAATACCACGGAGATAAAACGTGAGAAAGAGGGCTGTGATGAATTGAGAAGAGAAAGTTACAGAGAAAAAAAAAAGACTAATAGAAGACAAATGAATAGTTTTGTGTGACAAATTTTCAGAGCCACTAGGGATAGCAAGCAGATATTAGTAACAAAATATTCCATATCAACAAATTCAATGTAATATGTAGCCCAATTATATCTGTTAGAAATTGAAACCAGGATATCTGAGAAGCACAATCTGCTTTCCTGGGACTGACTACTCATGGAATTAAATGTTGTACAATTTTGGGAAATTCAACAAAATCTATTCCAGAACAATTTTTTCTCATAAATGTTATTGACAGGAACTTGCTTCCTTAGAATGTTCTATAAACATTTTAGAAAACGAGCCACCTTTTCTACCTACTTCTAAAGCTTTTTCATCTCCATTAAGAGAGGGAACTTGGAAACATTACTGTATACAAAAGAAAAAGACTACTGAAGACTATATCAGCTGTACCTGACTAGAAATATTTTGTTAGTGCCTTGTCAATAGTTAGATCTTCCTGTGGACTACAAAATGTCTTTTGCTTTTTAATTTATTCTGCCTGTGAAGAATCTCAGGTCTTGCTGGAACAGGAAGATACTTTTCCTTTGTCAGTGATGGACAGGCACAACACACGACATTATTGACAGCAGTTTCTTGTTCTCCTGTCTAGTTCACAGAGTATTTATGGGGATGCATCCTCCAGTGACAGGCTTGACAGCACAGTCTTCCTTTTAGCCCTTTGATGTAAGAAAGTATATCCCTTTAGCAATGTGGTTTACTTTAGTATATGTGGTGGTTAATGACCACAAGTATACATTCAGAATTACTACACATAGGTTGAAAAAGATGCAAATCAGCATGTTTGAGTCAGATTTAGTAGGTGAATTAACAATAAAATGTACTTTTACACTGTGGAAATAGACAGAAACCACAACTGACCAACTACAGGCAGGGAACAGAAGTTACTGTCTAAGGGGCCCATGGATTGTCTTAGCATAAAATCAATGAAGGTTCAGATTTAATCTCACCAGATGAAAGGATTAGTGCATCTGAGAAATGTCAGAGAAAACAAGATTACAGTGCATGTGATACATAAAGAACTGGGGGTAAAGTATGCCGAGGGCCTCTGCCAGGTCAGTTTGCTGGATCTGCTCCTTTTCTCTGAAGGCAGAGTAACCTGCCAGCAAATCTTCACTGAAAATGCATTACTAACTGCTTGCATTATGGTTCATCTTAGAGGTATTATAAATGTTATATTGACAGCTGCAGCTTTAAAGTGTGATTAATACAGAATTAGATGTAGGTAAACTAACAGAGGACTGGATGGCTGGGATAAGATACGCATTTCCACACAGACTGGGAGTGGTTAATACATTGGGATGATTGTAGCTGGCTGCTACTGGGACTGGAGGATACCACCAGCTCACCTGGTTCCCCCCACCATTCCCAGGGCCCAGGCCCCTTAGCAGACCACAGGGAGACTGACTCAGCCATGCTGCTGAGGGTCCACCACAGCACTTGTTCTCCCTGCTTACTGCATCATCATTACTATCATGTGTTTTTTGTCCTAAACTGTCTGGAATAATGACAGGATTGTGCTGTATCCCACTAGAGTGTTTTTACTATAAAATGAGACTGGGGGGTAAATAGCACTGCCTGACCTGCTGTGTGGATGTGTGCTAGGGTGAGCTGGCAGTGGGACCTAAATGGTGTGGTTTAACAAAACACCCTTGTTCCCTTTTCTCCACTGCCTCTGGAGAGTAGTGTCAAGGGAAACTTATCCAAACTCTGGGCTTTGTCCCAGGCCTTGCTAGCTGGAGTAGTGCTATCTAGGGTAACAAATAAACCCACAACTGAGCAATGTGGCTGGTCAAGCATTTGGTACTGAAGCTTCCTACCTGGGTGTCTTTCATACTCATGAAGGCAGCATATGCATCTTAATTACAAAGCAACTGAGCATATCCTGCCTGAGAACTTGTGAGGTTTTTCTTAACTCCACTCCGCCTATCACAGGATCATAGAATGGCTGGATTGGAAGGGACATCTGGAAGTCATCTGGTCAAGTAGGACCATCTAGAGCTGTTCATGCAGACTGTGTGCAGACAGCTTTTAAATATCTCCAAGGATGGAGATTCCACAATCTCCCCAGGCAACCCGTGCCAGTGCTTGGTCACCCTCACAGTGAAAATGTGTTTTCTGATGTTCAGAGGGAGATACAGTTTCGTAAGTCTGGGAGATGTAATGGAACACATATTTCCCTCCAGTTACAACACAGCATAAGATTCAAGCAGTATCTCAGTCTTGCACCCTTCTAACAGGTGCATCAGTCACTAAGAACTATGTTTGACATTACTTTAATATCAAAGGACTTGGTTTAATATATATTAATATTTAAAAACCTTATGTCAGACGAATTCTTTTCTCAGAAGTATTTGTGATAACATAAGCAACAATACATTTGCTCTAGTTTCACCTGGAAAATCTGCTCTGGTATCATATTTTAGCTACATACAAAAGTAAGACAGTCTTCAGTTTTCAATTTAAATAATTC